>VDFB02347331.1:0-24462 GCA_007258455.2 Sequoia sempervirens
TCTTAGTATAGATGGAAGCAATCTAAAGACATAGATTTTCTGTATACTGGTGATTTTGCTAGAGTTGTAAATGTTGCTTATCTATTTCCTAATAGTAGAAGCAACCAGATTTAAATCTATTTCATGTTGTGTTCCTGAATGGTATTCATCTTCAGTTAATCATTTGATTTGAGAAGCTTTCAAGGAATTAAATCTTATTTTATATTTTGTTTGAATGGTAAGTTACAATCTGTTGTTGAAGTTAGCACTATGGATGAATGAAGTTGTGTTAATCACAAGTTGATTTTGTTCTCCAGTTTTAGTTAGCAATTCCTTGAAAGGTAACAAGTCTGGTTAAGTTGGATGAATTATTATTCTCTTCAGTTCCAAAGCTTTGATCTATCCTTTTCTGTTTCTTTAAAATCCCCAGTTAAAGTAGGTTTGAATTTATGCTTGATCTTAGAACAATTCACAAGCTCAACACCAGTAGGCCCCTTGAACATTATAGTTCACATCAACCACTAAGTGAAATTAGCACAGTTGAGAACCGATTACAAAGACCTTGGGAATTAAGATATCCATGTGTTATTCTTTCTCTTTTAGGAGAGCAGAATAGTGATATTTTGCTTAACTATTGCTATGTTATTCTGACCATCAACAATAACATGCATACTTGAGAAATGTTCCTAGGAGGTGGTATGTTTATGATAGCATCAGTTTTCTTTGTGTCAACCTCAATGCCCCTGTGAGATATGATAAACCCCAAAAAATTTCCACTATCTACTCCAAAGACACTTTTTCGGATTTAGTCACATGTTATATTTACCATCCATTCAAATATTTTTCAAAGGACATTCACATTGTCTTGTCTTGTTAAATATATGGTGAGGATTTCATCAATAAAATATTCCAAGATTTTATGTATATAATCATGAAATATCAATATCATAGCTTGTTGATAAGTTGCTCCTACATTCTTTAATCCAAAAGGCATCATAACCCAACAAAACATTCCCCAAATAGTTGTGAATGTTGTCTTTTATTGATCTTGTAGGTTAATAAAGATTTGATTATAACCAAAAAATCCATCTATGAATGACAACAAAGCATGTCCAGCAATTGAATCCACGATCATGTCAATATTAGGAAGGGGAAAATCGTCCTTTAAGGAGGCTTTATTCAAATCAAAAAATCTGTACACATCCTAATATGATTATCAGGTTTAGCAACTGCGACAATGTTTGAGATCCAAGGAGAATAATCAATAGGTCGAATGAAACCTACGTGAAGGAGTTTTTCAAGTTCTCCTTTTACAAGGAAACCTATCTTTGGATTCATTTTTTGTATATTTTGTTGAACAGGTTTAGCATTTTCAGCAAGAACAATGTTGTGTGTGACTATCTTTAGATCGATTCCTAGCATGTCTGAATATTTCCAAGCAAAAAAATTAGGATAATCATGAAGCAAGGTCAGTATCCTCTTGTTCTTCATCAAGGAAATTCCCAATCTTAATGACCTTTTCTTTATCATCTATATCCATTGGTATATCAATTTTTTCTCCTAAGGGGATTTCATTTGACTTAGGAAATTCAAGATCATATGATTCCATGCTTGTCTCTATCTCACTAGTATCAATATCTTGTTGCTTGGTACTTATCACATCATAGGTAACTTTTTTCTTAGAAGAGGTTGTCTTATCAAAAGCAGCTAACATTTGTTTCAGAGCTTGACCAAATGTTGTCAAAGTATTCCTATGATGGTGGTAAATCCATATCAAGGAATTCAAGATGCTTTAGTGTGAGATTGATTATTGGTTTACATGTGATGGTGTTGATATTTAGCAATGGTCATTGAGTTGCTTTTGTTTTCTTAGAAAAATAATATCCCAAACCAGTCTTTGTCTCTTGTGTATTAGGTTCTATAGGAACTCGAATGCCTTGCTCATTCTTTCCACATCCTTTACTATTGTATCCTAATTGTTTCACAAGCTCATATCATTTCCCATAAATTATTTCCATTTCCTTCAAGTTAACCGGATGTTGATAATCTATTTCATCAAAATTTGTTGTGTATGTTGTATTTTCTTCGAAAGTAGATGAGGTAGATGCTTGGGAAGATTCTTCCAAATTCCGAGTTGACATAACTGTTGTTTGTTCATATTTTTCATCCTCTTTTCGTGTGATTATGCATTCAACCATAAATGAAGGTGTGAATTCTAATGTTCCCCAATCATCACCTAATAATTTAGGCATAGGTTCTTCTTATTGCTTGTTGGTCTCAAGAGGTTCAATGTGAGATGTTGGAATCAATGTGTTTAGAGGACTTGGTGTTCCTTTTTCAAGTTGTAAGCAACTTTCAAGCTTGGGGTCTATTTTAACTTGATAAACTTTGTTGTTATAGACATATTTCATTATTTGATGAAGGGTTGAAGGCACTGCATGCATCTCATGAATCCATGGTCTTCCCAAAAGAAGATTATATGAAAGATCATATGGCATGACATGAATAGGAGTTTGCAAAGTAACCATTCTGACTGTAATAGGTAAAGTAATTACACTGAGCGGTTTCTTTGTGATATTGTCAAATCCTCTAATAGATAAGGAATCAGGTTTGATTTGTGATTTATCCACATGTAATCTATCTAGGATCTTTACATTGCACACATTAAGGGAAAATCCATTGTCAACAAGGGTTCGTTTAATTCCTATTCTATTGTATTGATCAATTATCATAAAGGCCTCATTTTCTTCCTTAACTCTAACGAAGGGAGCTCATGTTGATGGAAGGTAATTTCTACAATAACTGCATTCATTCCTTGTATTAGAGCTGCCACATCATTTGGATTTATACCAAGAGAAACCACTCTTTGTTTCAATGTTGTTTGGAGCATAGAGTGATAGTTCAGTGAGTACAGAAGAGTCCCAAAGGATATCTTTGTGTGAGTTCTCATAAGTTTCTGTCAGTCATACTCCTGCAGGCACAAATAGAAATTGGGAAAGGTGAAGTTGGGTTGATTTGATGTGGTTATAGTTATTTCTAGTGCGTGTGTGTGACAATCCCATTCTTAGGTGGTAACACAGGAGTAGACTCAGGTTTGAGGTGGAGATGGAGGTTTATGTGAGAAGATAGGTAAGAATGAAATTGAGGGTTGAATTACATTAACATCACTCTGCAGTTATACAATGAACCTTAGTGGATGGCTTTGGTGAGATGATGTCCTCAAGGGCTTCATCTAACATGTCAAAGTCATCACTACTAAAAGGTTTGGGTGACAAGTTATTGTTGGTTGGTGTAGGTATGTCATCACAAACCTTAGTGGATGAACTTAGTGAGAGGAAGCCTTGTAGAGCTTCATCTAACTTATCCAATTCATCACTACTAAAAGGTTTGGATGATATAGTTTTTCTAAAGTGAAGCATTGTTTTTATTGTTTCATTTGATTGTTGGAGGTTTTTGTTTGCATTTTCTGATTAATCTGATCTAAATGAACTAGGAACTAATGTTGAAAAGGAAAATTGTAAAAATATAATGCTATCCATAATTTCCAATAAAGTAAATGATGCTAATGCTAATGATTTAAATGTAAGAAAAGATAACTAAATAGAAACATGAAAGTAATTGAAACAAACAACAACTTAAGAATCTAGAATTTGAATTCTAAAAATACTGATGCAAAATATGTACTGGGACTAAGTCACCCAGGGTAGCGAATTAGTCCTAGTAGGGGTATTTTTTAAGTTTTTCTTAATTTTATGATGGATATTGATGTGTTATGTACTATACAATGCAAATCTAAAGTGCAAATGTAGAATTTCACTATTGTGCAAGGAAATGGAATGCAAAAATGCAAGTTTAAATGAGTTTTTCACTAATGCAAATTTAAAAACCCTAGAATGCAAAACAATGCAAAACCTAATGCAATGTTGATGCAAGCTACTCCTAGGATGTGAATTCACTTCAAATCAAAAGCAAAAATTTTCTAAATTCGGATTCACCAAAATGTGGATAAATATTTTGGTTCCTAAGGTTCTCTAGCATTTCTAGGGTTTTTCACCTAAAAAGAGAGAAATGGGCCAAAATGGGCAATGTCCCCACTCAAAACTAATGTAAATATGAATTAAGTATGCCTAGA
The DNA here is from genome assembly GCA_007258455.2 of Sequoia sempervirens. Taxonomy (NCBI): domain Eukaryota; kingdom Viridiplantae; phylum Streptophyta; class Pinopsida; order Cupressales; family Cupressaceae; genus Sequoia; species Sequoia sempervirens. The sequence continues at coordinate 4,112 of VDFB02347331.1, forward strand.
TCCAATGTCTAAATGTAATAAATTGATAAAATAAATGACTTATTAATGCAAAACCTAAGAAATGAAAGTTGTTGTAAAACACAGTGTGATATGCAGAATGATAGATTAAATGCAATAAAGAGCAAGATAAAGATGATAAATAAAAACTATACACCTGGAAACTGATGAAGGACAGAATGAAGATTGTAGATGTCTTTGAAATTCTAGAAAATTTGATTTTTTGGCCAACTGGGACACTTATGCCAAGCTGGGCGACTTAGTCCCAAATTAGGGAAACTGCTCAGGAGCCCGTTTCTGCCAAATGGGTATCTAGATCTGTAAAAACTTCTGAAAAACAAATGCAGTGGGACTAAGTCACCACTATTAGTGACTTGGTCCACTTTGTATTTTCTACAAATCTGAAAGTGGAAACGAAAGCCCATAGTCTGCACTATTTTTCTGGCAGAAACCTAGATCCAAATCTGCGGAAACACCTACAAAACAAAATATAATTTGGTTTCTAATGGAGGATTTTCCTTGGTCAAACCCCTATTTGGTATTTAAACCTTGAAAGAGATGATAAAATCTTCATAAAACTTTAGCCCTAAGTGTGTTTAAGACTAGGAAATCTAAAGTAATATGTAACCCTATTCTAACATGTAAGAATAAGATGCATAAATGAAACTAGAAAGATGCAAAACTCATTCCAAAAGACCCTAAATCACTTTATAAATGAATCTTAATGACATGAAAACCTTCCTTAGGCTGAAAGTAGATAGAAAATGGAAGATTGGATCACTTTGAAAACAAGTCCTTAGGCTTGATTTGATGGGTAGTTGCATCTCCTCAACCTAAATTTCTCCATAATTCTCCATAGGCATCCATGATCAACCCTTTAGGATATTGAGTAGAAAGTGAGCAGAGACCTACAAAAGCCTAACATTGCCCTAAAACTAGCACATTTGTGGTGGATAATAAATCTTTCTATAAAGATGTATGACTCTTAGTTGTTTGTGTGACCTAAAATATGAATATTTATAGGCATCAGCCTATTATTCATTATTTTAACTATTTGTGTAAAGAAGTGAATTAAAGTTTAGTTATTTTCCCATTCCAGTACTAAAAAAATCCCACAAAGGTTTAAATTAACTAGCCTAGAGCTTAGTCTAGAGTTTTCAGAAATTGGGTTTTAAATTAGCATGTTTATTTGTTGTTTGTGGGGTTTACATGATTTGAAATTACAGAATAAACATGGGGTCAAAATAATGGTCTAGGGGCTACAATCAGAGTTTTGGGATGATCAATGTAGGGTGTCTAATGGATAGAATTAGACACATGATTATGCTATCTCAAAGGTATAATTTTGTGTCCACACTAGTGAATTTAAGTTTGTCAAATAGCTAAATATTCTTATAGTATCACTTTATATTTGGGTTTCAGCTGAGTTATCAGTGATAGAGATCCCAAAATAAAAACTCAAAATTTCCATTTGGTGATTAATTAGGAAAGAAAAACATTAAATAGAGTGGGGTGGTGTTGTGCAGATATAAAGATTCAAGGGGCTAGGCCTTAGGATCAAAAATGTGCAAATAGCACTTCTTTGCTTCAGTGAATAATGGAGCTTAGGGGTGAACCTTGAAATTCTTAGTGAGGAGACAATGTTATTATTTTAAACATGTGGAATTCTAGAATGTTTTCATGATCTTCTCATTGTAATCCCTAATAATATTATGGTCTTTAAAATCTCTTGGAGAGGCCTAGGGTTGATCAAAGAAAAGTAAGGGACCTCTTGTGTGATAAAATAATAATTTCAATCATCTGATGAGATCCATGGTGGTGGACTTTCATGTACAGGAAAACCCCTTGCTCTTCTATAGGGTTGCTCTACCAAAAGGTTGTTCCAAAAAGGAATCTAATCCTTCAAGAATATCCTAACTAATGATAAATTGAAGGATTAGGATTCCCTAAGCTATTAATATGGTATACCCCCATCAAATTAGAGAACATATACAACTCTAAAGGAATCATGTAAAGGCTTTCAATTTCCCACAAACCATATACAAAATAAAGAACAGTATAAGGAGTGCAAGTGGTAGGATGACACTCCTTTGCTTGATGTTAAAACCAAGATGATTAATAAATCTTTAACCAACTATGTGTCTCTTACTAACTATATTAACAAAAGTTGGGAGGTTAGTTTAAATGATAAAGAATGAAAAAATATATTTAAATCAATCTAGTCTAATATGTTGGAATCAAAAAGAGGCTTGTTTTTTATGGTTAATTCTATTGCAAAGGGTACCATACAAGTTGAATCACGTAGATATTAAAATTTATAATATATGTAGAATACCTTTATCAATTAAGCATATTTCCTTTGATTGTTTTTATGCTAAGGAAATCTAGAAATTGTTTTGTAATGAACAAAAGATATGGGGAGAAATGGGGAATTCAATTGGAAAGAAATTCTTATGGGGACTGGAAAAAACTAGATAAAGAGTTTTCTTTTTTTTGGATTTTCTTTTCACCTAGAATTCTTTGAAACATTTGGAAGGTAAGAAATGAAGATAAATTTAAGGGGTGTCAGAGGATGATTACCGGAGGATGATTACTGAGTCTTCAAAAAGACTAACAATATTTAATGTTGCTTTGCAAGTGACAATGACCATGGAGATATCAAGGTTCAAGTTCATAAAGTTACTGGGTGAAGGGATAGTAAGAGTAAATAAAGAGGAAATAAGGCACTCAGAGAATTCCAGAGGACATTCAATGAAGTGGTAGTTAGAAAACCAAAGAAGACCAAGGAATCCCATGGTGCTTGATTCCATGTAAATGATGAGGTTGATTTTGTAGTTGAAATAGTCATATCTAATGAGGAGCTTTCAGCCATCGAGCCACTAATAGGGTGGAAGGATTTGGATGCATATAGGGAAAGCAGGAATTTTTAATGATGAATTCTAAATGTTGTCTTTTTATATAATACATAAAGCAGCAATAGATACAGATGCAAGAAAAACAAAACTATAGTAACGTTATATGCTTTAGACAGTTACATTTTGTTCAATTACATGTATATGCTTTAGATAGCTTCATCCCACTACAATAGTTATTTCGAGGACAACAACATGATGCATAGGTGCATCTTTTGGATTTAATTCTAAATGTATATATGGGTTTAAACTATTCTTAATACAAAAAATGCTTCAAAGAAATGTGGTCTTATGAACTGCCATAATCGCAGTATATGCACAAGTTGGAAATGTTAAAGCAGGTTTTAGAAATTTTAAGCAATACAATTGGTAGTTATATCAAAATTCAGGACTTCTACCATACTTTGCTCTACTCACTCCATACATACAAAATACTTCTATGGCGCGATAAGAAGGTCGATGAATTGTTTAATGGAATTCCTTAAAGATAGGTCATCTCACAGAATGCATTGACCGTATGGTATACACAAAAGATATTTTTTAAAACAGCTTTGGAAGCTTTCAAACGAATCTAATCGGTAGGTGTAAGTCTAAATTTCACAACCTTTGCCAACATTTCCCAGCTTGTCCCAAATGGAAGGTATAGGATTTTATCAAATGTTGTAGTTATACTGCTTGCATAGACAAGGCAGGCGAATCGTTTGATAGAATAATTTCAATGTGTAGGTGTGGCCAAAGCATGGAAATGGCATGATAGGGAAGATGAGTGAACTGCTTGACATAATGATTCAGATATGTGATATCATGGAATGAAATAATTGCAGAATATGCATAAAATTGATTTGTGGAGAAAGCTTTAAAAAATTTCGAGCAAATGTATTTGGAATTGGTGAAGCCAAATGACACGATTATTTTTAGCATACTCTCGGGTCCACCAAAATGGGAGTTTTTGAACAGATAAAAGATTTTTGTTGAAGTATTAAAGATACAGGAATTTTTTCAAATATTGCAGTTGTGGCTACTTAGGATAAGCACATAATAGAGTCGTTGAAATGTTGCAGAGGATAATAGAGAAGGGTCAAATGGCATGAGGGACTCGCCAATGCTCTGGTCGACATGCATGTAAATTGTTTAATAAAATACCATGAATTGATATCATCTCATGGAATGCCATATTTGCAAGAAATGCATGAAATGAGTTCGTTGAAAAGGCTTTAGGAAATTCCAAGCAAATGTGATTAAAGCAGGTGTAAAGCTGAATTCCACAACTTTACTAGCATCCTCCCTGCCCACGCCAAAATGGGAGCTATAGAACATCACATAATGTTGGTTTTGTGATTGTAAATTCTTCACAGATATGCTTGCCGGAAAGCGTCACATAAATGTATATCATGAAAATTCCACAAATACATGATAAATTTAATGGATTTGTTGAAATGACTTCAAATACAATTGACAAATATAAATATTGGCATATGTGGAGTTGTGAATAGTATACTTACCAGATGTGATGGAGCAAGATTATGAGATTGGATCTATAATTAAGGATAAACTTATTCCCCATGCAGTTTCTCGGTTCACTAGGGGAAGAAAGTGATGGTAATGAATATATTTCTAAAGATGATAGCAATGTTGATAAAGATGATGATGAGAGTGAGGAAGTGTTGCAAGTATGTACATTTGATATTGTCATTGATGTCAACAAGCTTATGTGTTTCCATTGGTGTCAATTGTATGAGTGGGAGTTTGTTGCAAGGATGTGAACTGTTAGTATTGAGTTGGTGTTGTCTTTGATGATGCTTTGATTAGTTGCATTATGTTGTCATTAGTAAGCTACTAGTGTCAACCTCTAGTGTTGCTTTGATAAGCTTTTGTCTATGGATGTATGGTTGAGTTGTTATGTTGCAGTTGGCTTGTTGGTGATGAGGAAGTGCTAAAGATGTTGAGAATGTGTCTCTGGTGCTTGGTTTCCAAGTGCTTTTGAGAATATTTGAATAAAAAGAGGAAACAGTGTGTTGTTGTGATATTTTTTGTTGCAAAGTTGCATTTTGGTTTTGCTCCACATTTCTTCTAGGTTGAAGATCTTATTGTGCGGATTGGATATGTTTATCAAAGGTGTTGTATCTAGAATTTGGTGTGTTGGATCATTGTATAGAGGAAGTTGTGTTCACCAATGTGTGAACTGTGCATTGCAGATGTGTCTAGGAGAAATGTTTTTGCTCCAAATTTCTTTACAGAGAGGTTTCAAGTCTTACGGATCTGAAAGTGTGTTGATAGTGTTCATATCTTTCTTTATTTAAAGTTTTTCAAGGTTTGGTGCTCCAAAAGTCAGTTTCTTAAGTTACAATGTATGGCATGATTGTCTAAATGTACTGGGTGTGTACATTCTTCAAGTGAAAGTTGTTATGAAAGAACTTGTTGGATTTCAGGGTTTTGTGGAATATTCTAGATCATTTCCAAGTGTGGTGTGTGTTCCATGATCCATCTTTGGATTTGAAGAAGCATTTACCTAATTGTTTAAAGGTGTTTACACAGGTTCGGTCGACCTTGGGTGTTTACATTAATTGCGAAGCTGCTTCAATATTTGTGGAAGTGTGGTGTGGTTTGTATGAATGGTTTTAGGTCCTGGCTAAGGTGTGTTGTGGTTTGCATTCATTCCTCTCCACCACGAGAATGTCTTTTGTGCCAACCTAATTTGAATTTGCATGGTTGAGGTGCATAGTCGACCTTGGACGATGTTTTCAAAGTTAAAGATGGTATAAATATGTGTTGAGTTGTTGAGAGATGATAAAATAGATGGGTGTGATGTGAGTGATGCAAATTATAGAGTTGTATGGTGTGAATTTGTGAAGTACAGTGTGAGCTTTCATGTGTTAGACTACTGGATGCAGTGAGCGAAAGGTGTCTACAATTCTTCAGTAAGACTGCAAAGATGTTGGTGATGTTGTGGTGGATTTTTTTGTTGCATTGAGATGGATTTCTCATTGTAACACTCTTCTCTATCTTCTTTTCTATTATGGAAATGTGTCTTTCTTTCTTCTAGGAAATGAGCCCTCCAGTAGTGATCCCTTTGTAATCGGTATTGATATTACTTTGTATTGTGACCTAATCCTCACCATGGTTTTTCCTTTCTTGGGTTCTTCATGTAAATCCAGTGTTCAATTGTGCATGGTGTTGCTTTGGTTCTATTTTTGTTATCTTCTTTCATGATAAATCATTCTAATAGATTAAGGGTATAAATCAAGATTTGATGTGGATTTGAATGTTTGTGAGGATTTTGAAGTTTTAAGGTACAACTGATTCACCCCCCCCCCTCTTAGTTGTCTTGTGCATTCAACAATTGGTATTAGAGCAAGGTTCTTTGGAAGAAAAATTAACCACTTCAGGTAGATTTGGGATGGTGCACAAGAAAGATGTTATTTTGTTTGATAGATCAGATTATGCATTATGGAAAATAAGGATTGAAGTTTTTTTGGTTTCTCTTGGATTTGAAATCTTGAAGTCTATTGAGACTAGATATACTATACCTATAAATGATTTGAGTACTGATGATATATTCAAGGCTATGAAAATAATGGTAAAGCAAGGTATGCTCTCTTAAGTGGTCTTGCTAATTCTAAATTAGTGAAAGTTATGAATCTGAAAATTGCTAGAGAAATTTGGGTAAATTTAGAAAAAAATTATGAAGAAGATGATAAGGTCAAGAAAGCTAAGATGCAGAATTTGAAGATCATGTTTGAGACCCTGCGAATGTCTAAAGATGAAAACATCACAAGCTACATGTAGAAGGTAGATGAAGTTGTCAACAACATTAGAGGTCTTGGTGGAGAACTAAAAGAAGAAGTGGTGAAGAAGGTGCATAAAATTCTTCCCAAATATTATAGTCATATGTAAAGTTTCTTCTATTGAGGAATTACAAAATTTAAACCAATATACCAAAGATCAGTTGTATGGTTTTTTAACTACTTTTGAAATGAGAGAATTTGGTTCAAGTAATGCAAAAGTTGAAATTGCTTTTAAGGCTAGAAAATAATAGAAGATTGTGCAATCAGATCAAGAGGATCTTGATGATGTGGAAGCTAACTTTGTGAGAATAATGAAAAATGGTACTAGAAATTACAGAGGTGAGTTTCCTTTCAAATGTTTTAGTTGTGGAAAGATAGGTCATTATGCTTCAATGTGTTCAAACTGAGCTTTGAATGTCAATAATAAGGAGAACAAAGGTTTAAGATGATTAAGAAAAATTGTTATGTTAAAAAAGATGCAAGTATATATGATGATGAATTTTATTATGGGGATGATGTGGATGGTGAATGCTTGTTCATGGCTTTAAAAGATGAAACTAATTTTGCTAAGTTCCTTGAGAGATGTGTGAAAGAAAATGCTTTGTTATCAAGTATTAATACTAAAGGCACCTCGGTGTCTACTTTTCATGCTAGATAGGATAAGAACTACTAGATTGTTGACATTAGATGCTCTAATCATATGACCAATGATAAGAGTAAGTTTGTTAAACTTAAAAATTGTAAAGGAGGACTTGTTAGGTTTGGTGATGATACATCTGCTAAGATATGTGGAAAAGGTTCAATCAGTTTTGATGGCAAGCATAATACTGATGATGTTCTCTATGTTAAGGGGTTTAATACATAACCTCTTTAGTGTTGGATAAATTTGTAGCAAAGAATACAATATTATGTTTCAGGATGATGTTTGTGAGATTAGAAAAGGCTCTAAAAATGTGGTTGCTACTGGAAGAAGGACAGATGGAAATGTCTATCAGCTCAAAGGTGTTGATGCTTATTGTTTCATGACTCAAATCAGTGATAGTTTGTTATTGCATAGAAGAATGTGCTACATAATTTTTTATAGCCCAGTGAGAATAAGCTTAGTTCAAGCTATGACTGATATGTCAAAGATTACAAATCCTATCAATGTTGTATGTAAGGAATATTATTTTGGAAAGCAAGCAAGAAGAAGTTTCAAATTCAAAGAATAATCTACTATCGAACTATTGGAGTTGGTGCATACAGACCTTTGTGGTCCTACAAAAGTAATAATCTCTCAAGGTGATATGTATTTCATGCTATTGATTGATGATTATTCTAGAATGACATGGGTTACTTTTCTCAAAAAAAATCAGAAGCTCTAGATAAGTTTAAATCATTCAAAGTTATGGTTGAAAATGAAATGGATATGAAAATAAAATGTTTGAGTTTTGACAAAGGTGGAGAGTTCACCTCCAATAATTTTAATATCTTTTGTGAGAATCATGGAATAAAGAGGAATTTATCTACCCCTAGGACTCCTCGACAGAATGGAGTGGTTGAAAGAAAGAATAGGATTATTCAAGAAGCTGCAAGGACAATGATGAAAGAAGAAAATCTACCAAAATTTTATTGGAGAGAAGCAATCCATACTGCTATCTATATACTTAACAGAGTACAAGCAAGAGAAAACATCACAAAGACTCACTATGAGCTATGGTATGGAAGGATTCATGTATTGTCAAATACTTCAAAGTGGTTGGAAGAAAATGTTATATCATAAGAGATGAAGAAAACTTAGGAAAGTTTGATGCAAGATCTGATGAAGGTATCTTCCTTGAATATTCTACTAGAATCAAAGCTTACTTGTGCTACAACAAGAGGCTAAGAAATATTGTTGAGAGTGCAAGTGTCAAGGTTGATGAAGACATACAAAAGAATTTAGCGGTAATAGATGGATATGAATCAGATGATTCTTCTTGCAAAGAAGAAGAAAAAACTAAGGAAAAAGAAGTACAAATTGAAGAGGAAGAAACTTTGAAAAAGGTTCCTAAAACTCCTAAGTATGTGTAGAAGATCATTTTGAAGAATAGGTAATTGGTGAAAAGAAAAAAGTAATACTGGAAAGAAGGAATTTTTTTGAAGAACAAGTAATTCTATGTTTACTCTCTAAAGTTGAACCCAAAAAAGTGATTGAAGCATGCAAGGATGAGTATTGGATCAAGGATATGGAAGAAGAACTAATGCAGATTGAGAAGAATATGATTAGAACTAAGTGGGTATTCAGGAACAAACTAAATAAGAATGGAGAAGTGGTAAGAAACAAGGCAAGGCTTATATGTAAAGGTTACTCACAAGTAGAAGGAATGTAATTTGAGAAAATATTTTCTCCGGTGGCAAGAATGGAAGCTATCAGCCTGATGTTTTTGTCTTTTGCAACACATAAGGATTTCAAAGTATATCAAATGGATGTGAAGTCTTCTTTCTTGAATGGAGAATTGGAAGAAGAGGTATACATAGAACAACCAAAAGGATTTTAGTTATCAGATAAACCAGATATGGTCTACAGATTGAAGAAGGAATTATATGGATTGAAACAAGCTCCCAAAACATGGTATGTAAGGTTAGATAGGTACTTGCTACAACAAGGATTCAATAAAGATACCACAAATAGCAATCTTTACTTCAAATTTGGAAAATATCAAATCTTGATTGTGGTTGTATATGTTTATGACATAATTTTTGGAGGAAATGAAGTTATGTGTTACAAGAGATTTGTAGAAGAGATGCAAAAAGAGTTTGAGATGTCTATGTTTGGGGAGATGAATTTCTTCCTTGTGCTACAAATCAATTACACGGATAAAGGTTTTTTCATTTCACAATCAAAGTATATCAAGGAAATATTGAAGAAGTTTGGAATGTAAGATTCTAAACTGGTATGTACCCCTATGGTTACTGGTCGCAAGCTAAGAAAGAATGATGAATCTCCTAAGGCTGATTAGAGCAAGTATAGATCAATGATTGGAGGACTGGTATATCTAATTGCTACTAGACTAGATATCATGCATGTAGTCTATCTTGTGGCTAGATTTAAAGAAGATCTTAGAGGGTCACATGTTTCAGTTGTGAAGAGAATATTCAGATAGTTGAAGGGAACTTAGGATCATGGCTTGTTGTATTCAAAGGATATTGACTTTACTCTAAGTGCTTACACCGATGCAAATTGGGCCGGTTGTGTAGATGACATGAAAATTACAAGTGGTGGTGCATTCTTTCTTGGATGTAGATTGGTGTCATGGCTAAGCAAGAAACAAGATTCAATATATTTATCTACTGCAGAGGAAGAGTACATTGCAACACCATCTTTCTACACACAAGTGTTGTGGATGAGGAAAACATTAATGGATGTCAGAGTGGTATATGATGAACCAATTTCTATCTTCTATGATAATACAAGTGTTATCAATATATCAAGGAATCGGATAATGCATTCAAGGACAAAGCATATCTCAATCTAGTATCACTTTTTGAGAGAGAAAGTTGTAGAGAATGAAGTGAAGCTTGAATATGTGCCTACAAAGGATCAGGTTGCTGACATATTCACTAAGGCTATTCCTAAGGATACTTTTTAGTATCTCCAACATAAATTGGGGATTTTTTGCCCCTCCTTTGAACTAGATGCATAAGGAGATGCATCAATCCAGTGGATCTCAAGATTCATTATTTGGACTGGACTAATGTTGGTGGCTACCTTTCATGGGGAGTAGGTAGTGGCATTATTGGTTGTTGTAGTCTGTCGGAGTGACAATTGTCATTGTGTAGTTGTTGTTTACTGATGCAGTTTAGTGTGTGCTCCTAAGGGGGAGTATGCATAACAGTAAAGGAAAGGAAGTTGCAGAGAAATGGTGAAAGGGGGAGGATGAGTGTTGTAAATATTTTATCCTTTTTCATTGATGTCAAAGAGGGAGAGAGTAATGTGAAAAAAATCAAAGGGAGAGAAAGTCATATGAAGATGTTAAGGGAGAGAGTAATGAGCTAGTTTTGTAAGGGGGGAAAGTAAAAGAGAAGAGAACAAGAGTTGGTATAAATCAAGAGTATTGATGATCAGGGTTATTGTGTTTGTTGATGGTCTTTCACATCATGTGTTTCCATCAATGACAAAGGGGGAGATTGTTGCAAGTATGTGCAGTTAGTGTTGTCATTGATGTCAACAAGCTTATTTTTTGTCATTGGTGTCAACTGTATAAGTAGGAGTTTGTTACAATGATGTGCAAGTGGTATTGAGTTGGTGTTGTTTTTGATGATTTTTTGATTAGTTGCATTATGTTTTCATTAGTAAGCTACTAGTTTCAACCTCTAGTGTTGCTTTGATAAGCTTGTGTCTATGTATATATGGTTGAGTTTCTATGTTTCAATTAGCTTGGTGGTGATGAGGATATGTCTGGTGCTTGGTTTCCAAGTTATTTTGAGAAAATTTGAATAAAAAGAGGAAATAGTGTGTTGCAGAGTAACATTCTAGTTTTGCTCCATATTTCTTTTGGGTTGAATATTTGCTTGTGCGGTTTGGATATGTTTATCAGAGGTATTCAGAGGTGGTGTATCTAGAATTTGGTGTGTTGTATCATTGTGCAAAGGAAGTTGTGTTCACTATTGTGTGAACTGTGCATTACAGAGGTGTCTGGGAGAATTTTTTTTGCTCCACATTTCTTTGCAAAGTGGTTTCAGGTCTTGCAGATTTGAAAGTGTGTTGATAGTGTTCGTATCTTTCTTTTTTAAAATTTTTTCAAGGTTTGGTGCTCCATAAGTTAGTTTTTTAAGTTACAATGTATGGCATGATTGTTTGAATGTACTAGGTGTGTGCATTCTTCAACTGAAAGTTGTTGTGAAGGAATTTGTTGGATTTCAAGTTGTTTGTGGAATATTCTAGATCATGTTCAAGCATGGTGTATGGTCCACAAGTCATCTTTGGATTTGAGGAAGCATTTACCTAATTTTTTAATGGTGTTTACATAGGTTTGATCAACCTTGGGTGTTTACACTAATTATAAAGTTGCTTTGATATTTGTGGAAGTGTGGTGTGGCGTGTATGAATGGTTTTCAGTCCTAGCTAAGGTGTGTTGTGATCCGCCTTCATTCCTTTCTACCACAGGAATGCATTTGGTGTTGATCTAATTTGAATTTTCATGGTTGAGGTCTATAGCCAACCTTGGAGAATGTTTTTAAAGTTGAAGATGGTATAAATATGTGTTGAGTTGTTGAAACATGATAAGATAGATGGGTGTGATGATATTCATGAGAATTGCAAAGTTGTAAGGTATGAATTTGTGAAATGCAGTGCGAGATTTCATGTGTTAGACTACTAGATGTAGTGAGTAAAAGGTGTCTACAATTCTTCAGTAAGACTATGAAAATGTTGGTGATATTGTGGTGGATTTTTTTGTTGCATTGAGATGGATTTCTCATTGTAACACTCTTCTCTATCTTCTTTTCTATTCTCGTAGTGTTCCTTTCTTTCTTCTGGGAAATGAGCCCTCCAATAGTGAGTCATTTGTAATCAGTGTTGATATTACTTTATATTGTGATCTAATCCTCACCATGGTTTTTCCCTTCTTGGGTTTTCCACGTAAATCCGGTGTTCAATTATGCATGGTGTTAATTTGGATATGTTTTTGTTATCTTCTTTCATGATAAATCATTCTAACATATTAAGGGTAAATTGATTTGATGTGTTTTGAAGTTTTAAGGTACAACTAATTCACCCCCCCTCTTAGTTGTCTTGTGCATTCAACAGGAAGAAGATGAATATTATGAAGGGGAAGGAAATGGCCACAAAATTATTTAAACATTTTTTTCATTTATGTTATGGTCAAAAAGTTAATCACTCTTTCCTTAAATATGGCTAGAGATTAAACATTTAATTTTATTTTGCTTGCAATACAACAAAGTGGATTCAAAAGCTATCCTAGATTCTAACTAGGTATTTTTTAAGTGTTTAGCAGTTTCTAACTATATGGGTAGTATTTTTTATAGGGTTTCCTTAAAAGGTGTGTATATTTACCAATGTATCACCTAAAAATGAGATGGTTGAGAGAATTGTCACTTTCTCAAAAGAATTCAGTCAATGATACTACCTCATATCTCTTAATAGTTATTTCCATGTTGCACACAATATGCCAAACTTATTTCCTCCATTTGGTAGTTGTTAAAAATCTAAGTACTGATGGAAAACATTTTGATAAACTCAAGTTAAGAGTTAGTTGTATTCCAAATCTAGTTACTCCTTTTGGGAATCAATCAAATAAGAAAGTGAGATAGTTTGTATTCAATAAGGATATTTTGGATGGATCTAAAGAAGATAATTTAGATGAGCCACTATTTAAGGATGATGTGATTAGAAGGATATTATTAATGTAAAGGTACTCTCTGCAAATTTTAGGATCATAGCCTAGTTCAAGATACCATTACATGTATAACAACATTAAAGAAAATTTTGATTCTTCAGAGAGAGAAATCAAAATTTTTTCCACAACATGATCTACTAAGGAAGTTTAATTTTTTTTCAATCATGTTACTCCTTCATCATAGGAACTTAGTGTATTTGTGGAAGGAATAATTTTATGTGATGGTGAAGGCCAGCTGAATGAAAATTCTATTATTCTTAAAGGTAGTGTCAAATTCTACATATGTCAAATGATAAGAGGTGAATTCCATATGTTGGACATGCATTTTCTTTCTTCCTTAGGTGATTAGATTCAGAGGAAATTCTAATGGACATCATTAGGTATGTGATCAAGGGTTCATGGTCAATAGGCAGTACAACAAGATCAAGGACTTGGCTTTTCTTCAAATTCATGAATTATTGGTTACCTTTTGTAAAAGTGATACATGTCACTTAGTGTAACTAGAAGGTTAGTTCAAGGGCAGGTGCATGAAGTTGGGTAGCAATTTTGTGGCCACTTTTGAAAAAAACTTTTAAAACACATAGCGCGAGTGCATTATAACACAAGCGTGTTATAACGTACTCGCATTATTTCACGTTAAAAACAAATAAAAAAGTGAAATAATTTTCCTTGGAATACCAACCCAAAGGCTTGGAGGGCATTCCCAATGAGGTTAGAGACGTGTTTTTGCAAATTCTACAGTTTTTTCACATAATCGGGTTCGTTCTCACTATCAAGATAGCATCTGGTTCAATATCTACAAAATCTAACACATGGGTAATGTTAGGTTCTCTCTTAGCTATCCAATGATGTAATTGTGTTCACTTTCTGACAATGTTAATCCTTTCATCCATAATTTATTTTGTTTGTATGTCTCTTTTTTTCCAAAAAGTAGTGTTTGGTGTTTTTTCCGTTATAAATTAACCATTCATCAAAATTTCAAATAAATTACATTTTTAGAAACTAGATTCCATTCTACAATTTAAAAAAAAAAAATCAATTATTTTCCAAAATTTGTAGGGGGAGCATGGCCAAAATTCTACTTTTCAGGAAGTGCCCACTTAGAAAATTAGTAAAAAAATAAATATTCATTAAAAAATTATCAAAAAAACTGTGCATCAACTAGATACTATTAGCTAACTTCTGATAGTAGTGATTTTAAAAATACTACAAAAAATTTCAATGTGTTAGGGTCGTACAAGAGTTGCTATGTTATGTTTTTCTGACAAAAACAACACCAATTTGTGTACATCCCTCTTTTGAACCCCTTAATCTCAACCATCTTCAAAATAAATTAGTAGTTTAGAAAGTAGACTCGGAGCACTTTGATCCTTGTTTTTGTTCCATCTCAAAATTTTGAGTGTAACTATCCTCAATTTCACGTCCAAGGTTAGTATTTCCCGATTTCAGAAAAAAGTGGCCACTTAATCCCCCTTTTTGGGAACCATCTTGGTCCAGAAATTGAACCTTATTTCCATGAAAGTGATAAAAATCCTAACAGAAAAAGGTTTATTATTTTCTACACCATTGTATTTCAAAAAGGTAGCTAGGAGATAGTTACTAGGTGGTGACTAGTTAGTTATCAAGGAAAGCATATAAATACATTGCTATTTTCAAATATAAAGGGGGGACTTTTACAGGAGGGGAAATTCTAGAGAAATTTTCACAAATAGTTTTTAATGACTTTTGGCTTGACACTTCCTACATAAATCTTTTTTGAGATTGTATAATTACATAAATATAATAAAGAACATATTTGGTTTGTATGTCCTAAATGTGTTTTGAGTTATTATTATTGATTTCTTGTATGTTAAATTGTTAATCTTTTTGTATAATTGTGTGATCCATTGGTAATTTATATGTGACTGATGAAACATAGACATACTTTGGTATATTTGTTTAAATGTGTTGAAGTAACTTATCTCCTCGTATGTTGAGGTTTTTTATCCTTCAAGTCCATCATCATGGCATATCAAAAATATATTTTGTGATAATCCCCCTTTATAATCTGTCATCAATTGTAAAATTTTAGTTGGTCTTCATATGTCTACTATTGGGTTTTATGTTATTCATTTTCCTTTGGTTTTTGTCTTTTCTCCTTGATGTAATTTCAAGTTAAAAGTACACAAAAGATATAAACATCCACATCATAGGAGGGAGCTACCCCTCTCAAACACAAAGGAAGATTGTCATTTCACATGCAATCTCTCCAACTATTGGAGCGTATTTTCCACCTTCCATTGGGTAAGTCAAGTTTCATTTCAAGCGTCAATCCACTTACCAAAAAATTACAATCCTAATGTGTTATTTTCTATGAATTTCCAAACATCTTGGGATGGGTACTTGGACACCAGTGTAGGTTATTGATAGGTAATATTTATCTATTATTTTATAATAACTTAGAATATTAGTTGTAGTGAAATTGATGAAGGAATTGGAGTTGGTAGTGATGGTTAAAAACCTAATTTTAATATATTATTGAACTTGGGCACAAGAACTTAGTAGTCAAGCATCTTGAATTATTAGTGGGTTTTAAATGCATGAATTAGGTGAATTTGGATGCCTAGTTCTAGTGGTGTGTGTTATTATGAATGAGATATGAAACAAAGGTACCATCTATTATTTGTACAAAGGTTAATTTTTCTATTCATAACTCATTAGGAATCACTTTTACTATTCTCAAAATATCCTCTTCATTTTGGACATGGGATTTCTTCATTTTCTTATATTTTGATGTTTCATTATTTTGGAAAACCAATTGGATATTCCTTTCTCATTTTTCTATTAATTGGATGCATAAGATAGTAATTTCATGTGTCATTTTATATGTCCATATGTGTTGTTAGAATGCTACCAAATTTAAGGGAGTTAGAGTATTTCACATGTATTTTTCTTAAATGTTAATACATTATTTTGTCTCTCTTTGATGGTGGTTTTTTCCCAAGAATGGTTTCTCCATGTAAATCTAGTGATATGTGTTTTCATTTAAGATTATACTAACTTAATCTTCCACATTTAATTTTTAATTTTTACTCCACTATTAAAATATTAATTTTGAATTTGCATAAACTTCAGAAAAAAATCATTGCACACATTCTTCACCTTGTTAATTGGAAAGACACAATTAAAGTAAAAAAAGTGCAAAGAATAATAGATTTTTCTTGTGCTCGTAGGTTTATAATTCCATTGGATTTGGTTACTAGGTCTACGTAGGCTTTCAAAGCCTTCATATTTTTCATCAAGAATGCCCTAATTCCTCCTTGAGTGAGGCTCAATTTTTCTTCAAAAGTATTTGTTAATGTCACCTCTCTTTTGGCTACTCCTACTCCTAACAATATTCCTTACTCCTTAAGTCCTCCTCATAAAATTTACACCAAAATTTTGTGTTTCTCGGACAATTCTTAGACCTCTATATCTTTTGGTTCTTTTTTCCTTGTGCATATTTTTTAGATAGAAGTTGGTTTAACTACTCCATTTTTAGCTTCTTCATATTATTTCTATGCAATTTGAAATTTTATTTTTTATAAACCTTTTATCAACAAAAATGGCCCAAGATATGAAAACTAATAGAGGCATTCAATTAGGCCCAAGTAGAATCTCCTTAATTAGCTATTCAAAATGGGTCATAAACATAATATTAGAAACTAATATTAGGAAAAATTTAAATGTGTGCCAATAGAATCCTTGATTATTATTTTATGATTATAGTAAACTCATCAAATGTATTCAAATAAAGACTCATAGAATCAAGTGTGAAGAGTGAGTTTAGTTGTCTCAATGTAGAAGGATGAAGCAGTCTAATTTGTTGAATTTGAATTTTAAATTTTAAATGTTAAATTGAAAGGGGATACTTTTTCCTTTATGATTTCAATATTTTAACTAGAAAATTTTCCTAAAGGGATGATAATCAAATCTAGGTCACAAATGAATAAATAGAGTTAGATCCATATATCAATGTGGCATTTGGGTATAGCCTAGTGAATGTAGATGTGTTTGTGTAAATGGATATGATAGGGCTATGTGTATAAGAATATATGTTTGTATAAATAGAGGTAGGATAATAAACCCAAGTTGACATAAGATTGTGTAATTCTTCACTATGTATACATACTAAGACATTACCTTAAAATATACAAAAAAAACTAAATGGATAATGGCATGAGTATGTAAATTTCACCATTACAACTATATTTCCTTTCGTACAAATCTTTTTAACATCCATTTCTTTTTTCAAATGAGGGTTTTTATTTTCTTACAATTCTTTAAAGAAAAATTCTCATACTTATTTTTTAATTTTTTGAAATTATGAATTTTTATTTAACCAAATTTGTTATTTTTATTTTCTTAATTCATTTGGAGAATTGCTAAACTTGCCCATTCCTTGAATCACGAAATATTTCCAATGCAGGTGAAATATTTGGCACTTGGCAGATTTTGAAAGGTTATGGGTACTTGTTTTGTCTGCTCATTTAATTCATTTGTATTTGCAAGCATGTGTAAGGTCTCTTCGACGGTATCTTGGTGGAATATTTTCTTTAAATGGCTTGCTGGTTATTCAGAGCTCACATTGTTTCTTTGGTTATTTTCTATCCTTCTGGTGGTAACCATGGATAGTTTGTTTAGGGTGCTGGTTCCCCCCCAGAATACACGAGATTCGTGAAAACTCTCCACTCTCGGAAGGTAAATTAAGAAGGACCTTTGGGTTTGAATGTAAACAAGTGCTTGATGTAATTCAAGTGGTTCTGGGTTTCGATTGGATGGAGTTGAATTGCATGGCTTTACCTTAAAACTACTACTACATTGAGGGGCTTTTTAAGATGATAATTTAAGACAAAATACTAATTTTGTCTTAAATATATTTAAGTTATATTTATTTATTTATTTTGTCTTAACTTAAGACAATAGAAATTAAATATATTTAAGTTTTATTTTTTATTTTACATTGTCTCAAATTATGACAATAGAAATTAAATATATTTAAGTTTTATTTTTTATTTTACATTGTCTCAAATTAAGACAATAGAAATGAAATATATTTAAGTTTTATTTTTTATTTTACATTGTCTCTCACTATTTTTTTTCTTTTGTCGTTCTTAGTAAAAAAAAATGCAAGAAACACTCATTGCAAAGCCTACAGCCGTTCGATTTTGCCTTCCAAGAAATAAATAAATTTATTTATTTGGTATTTAGTGATAAAGAGAATTAATAAATTTATTTATTTGGCATTTCATGATAAAGAGAATATGCCACGTGCCTATTTCGATTATCAATGCTCTGTGTTATTTCTTTTAGTTTAATTTATTCTTAATAATTTTTAAAGTTAAAAAAATATTTGAGTAGTTATTAGAGTTTTTTTATTGTAGGTTTTAGTAAATTTATATTTATATTAAATATTTATATTTAATTTTTTTAATATACATTTTAAATTAAATCACATAAAATTTATTAAAATTAAATCAAATCAAATCAAAATTATCTATATTTAAATTAGAAATTGATTTTTTACCTTTCATTTTATTTTTTAGTTTTTTAAGTTTAATCTTACTTGTAATTTTTAATATAAAAGTTAAAATTTTAGTTTTAACAGTTTATTTTTAGTTTTACTATTTTATTTGAAGTACAATTTTACTTTCAAATTAATGTTACTATTGTTTGCAATATATTAATTATATTTTTTAAGTACATTTTTTAAAATTTTAATTCTATTATTTAATTATTTATTCACAATAAGTTTATTATTTAATATTTTTTTAAATATTATTTGTTTAAATGGATATTTTAATTTTGCATTTCCTTTATAGTATGATTTAACTTTGAAATTTATTTTACATATTTACTTATATTTATGAAATTACAAACTACAATTAAAAGTTATTAGAAATAATTTAATTTATAATTATTCATGTTATTAAATTTTAATTATTTTAAAATTATTTGTTTAAATGGATATTGTAATTTTGCATTTCCTTTGTAGTATGATTTAACTTTGAAATTTATTTTACATATTTATTTATGCTTATGAAATTACAAATTATAATTAAAAGTTATTAGAAATAATTTAATTTATAATTATTCATTTTATTTTTATCCTAATTTATATAATAAAATAAATTTCAAACTTAAAATCTAAATTAAATGTTATTGAGAGAGAGGGAGACTAACTTTTTATTAGTCAATTCATGCCAACAATCCAAGGATTACATGTGTCCCGAGGGAGTTATGCTTAAGGTACCACATGTGTCATTTGATTAAGGATATGATAATTCACCTTTCAAACCTCTTTAGAGTACCCATTGCACACTTAAGGAAGATAGAGAAGATATAAAGAGGAAAAGGGAGAAAAAGAGAAAGAAAGGAAGAGAGAGAGAGAGGGGGGGGCAAAGATAAAAATGGATGGATATAGATAGGGAGAGGGAGATACAAAAAGAGAAAAGAGAGAAAAAAGATAGACAGAAAGATAAATAGAGATCTATGGAGAGATAAAGAGGGAGACAAAGAGATATAGAGAGATAGAAGAGAGATATAGATATAGAGATAGAGATAAAGGTAGAGATATAGAGGAATAAATAGGGAGAGAGAGAGAAAGATAGAGGGTGTGTGTGAGGAGAAAGAGAGAGAAGATATAAGAGACATAGATAGATATAAAAGTACCATGGGGAGAGATAAAAGAGATGAACCAAGAGAAATAGGAGACAAGATATATAAGAAAGTAGAGGGAGATAAATAGGGACAGCTAAAAAGAGTGAGTGAGATGGGGAGAGAGGAAGAGAGAACGTAAGAAAAATATAGAGAGAAATATGAGAGAGATACAAAGAGAGAAATTGAGAGATAATGAGAAACATAGAGATTGAGAGGGAGACATAGATAGAAAGAGTGTCTCTCTCTTTCTCTTCCCATCTTTATACATATATCTCCTCATCTCTACCTCTCTTTATATATAACTCCCTATCTCTATCTTTCTATCCTTCCAATACTCCCTCTCTCATTCTCTCCCTCTTCCCTTTCCTCTCTCCTTCCATCTCTCTTTCTCTCTCTTTCCCCTCCATTTTTCCCACTACCTATCTCTCTATCTCTCCCTCTTTTGAGATCTCTATCTCTCCCTATCACTTCCTCTTTCTATATCTCTATTTTATCTCTATCCTCTCTCCATTGAATCTCTCCCTCTCTCCCTAAATATATCCCTTTGTCTCTATCTTCATATCTCTCTCTCTCATACACACATACAAACTCCATTTCTC
>VDFB02347332.1:0-19095 GCA_007258455.2 Sequoia sempervirens
GGCTCATGGTGGTATTTGTGGAACTCATTCGAGCGGTTTGACCTTAGCCAAGAAACTTGTCAGAATGGGATACTATTGGCCTACCATAGAGAAAGATTCTTTACTTTTGTCAAGAAGTGTTCTAAATGAGATCCATGGGAATCTTATTCATGCACCCGCACAAGAATTGCAACCTTTTATTTCAACATGGCCTTTTTCTCAGTGGGGATTAGATCTTGTTGGTAAAATACATCCTTCATCGTCAAATGGTCATAAGTTTATCATCACAGCTACTGAGTATTTTACAAAATGGATTGAAGCTGTTCCTCTAACAATAGTGACTGGTAAACAGATATCTTCATTTATCCTGAATTACATTATTTGTAGATATGGAATTCCTAATTCTATTGTTACTGATAATGGAAGACCTTTTAAGAATCAGGATGTTGATGAACTTTGTGAAAGATTTCATATCCAACACAGGTACTCCACACCTTATTATCCACAGGGTAATGGTCAAGCAGAAGCTTCTAACAAGACCATTTTAAAGATATTAAAGAAGACAGTAAATGATGCTGGACGTGATTGGCATGTTCAACTCAACCCATCTTTGTGGGCATATAGAACTAGTATTCGCACACCAACAGGAGCTACACCATATGCTTTAGTCTCTGGAGCAGAAGCGATCTTACCATTGGAAGTTGAAATACCTTCGCTTAGGGTTTCACTTAAGGGATTGATAAGTGATGAAGACTACCGAGTTTCTCGCCTTCAAGAGCTCGAACTGTTAGATGAAAAATGCCAATATGCAGCTGATCACTTGAAAGGTTATCAACAAGTCATGTCTCGTAGTTATAACCACAGAGTTAAGCCACGGGCATTTCAAGTGGGTGACTTAGTTTTGAGGGAAAATCCATGTAATCAGCAAGATAGAGAAAAGAAAGGCAAATTTGAACCTAATTGGCTTGGTCCATTTGTTATTGTAGCAGCATATGGTTCTGGAGCATATCAGTTATCCACATCAGAGGGGGACCTGTTTGAAGAGCCAATCAATAGTATTCATCTCAAGAAGTTCTATGCATAAAAATTCCTGAAAAAAAATAAAAAAATCAGAAAAATCTTGAAAAAGTGCAATAAAAACAAGTAGTGAAAACTTGGCAAACAAGCGCTACTTGTGATCGAAATGGGTTCCTCCATTTATTAGTTTATGTCTCATTTTCACTTTCAACATCATTCATCCACGTCTATCATATGTCTATATTTTTCATTATCCATACCATATAGTGGGAATCTTTAGTTTTCATTATGGCTTGATGAAATTTGTACATATCTTTTATCTTTAAGTTGTGTTTACATTGGGGGCAAAACGCAGAAACATACAAGAGAGGGGTAACAAGTTTTTAGAATATCACAAACAGGCAAATAACAGTTTGACAAAACGCAACCTCGTCATATCAAATCAATCACAAACATATTCATGTCAATCGAAATCGAAACAAAATGATCCAAACAACTATTGACATGCAGAATATCAATGATGGTGACCAAATTGGATGATCTTAATCTGAATAAATGTTTGAAATACTTTAAGCAGGAATTTGAATGGTTGTTTGATTTTTTATCATATCTCTAGAGCGATTCGATGATGTATTGAACTAGAAAAGCAAGGAAGGAGTATGATTTTTCTTTGTCTGTTGTTTGCAAGGAAATCATTAGTACTATGCAAATTGGTCGCAAGACATGCTCTACTAAGTATCATTGATGACATTTCAGAATTTGCATGGGAAACGGGTTAACTCTTGTCTGTTTATGCAAGCAATACTCAGGTCATCTCGGTTTACTTATACCTAGATGCTTGTATTAACTTGCTATATAAAAATCATGAAAGCAATAATCAGGTCATCATTGGTGCTAACATACCCTTTGATGCTTGTATTAACTTTCAACATTTCAAAGCTCTATGATGATACAAAAAGCATGTATAAGCTCTCCAAATGGCAATATTGTATGAATGACCTGCATGGTTAGTATAGATTGCATTCATGTTAGAATTTGCATTTTGCATTTATAGATTTCTAAAAAGCTGGCAAAGAATCAAATGTTTATATCTTTATGACTGAGTATATTTTGACATTCATAAAAACATCATTTCATACATTTGCATTAGAAAATCATAAAATCAAAGCATACATACATTGTTACCATATACATCCATTCATCAAATAAATTTCATCTCATAAAATAATGTATATAAATATCATAAATCATGAAACCATCATATAGTACACATCATATGGATACACATCATATATCGTATAAAATCATCACTGCATTTCATATATCTCAAAATTGAATGTCAAAATGTACAAGGATGTCAACTACAAATGATATAATATCATCAAATATGTGATCATCTCACGGTGTATACAAAATGTCTCAACAGAATATCATGAAAATGTCATATACAATGCACTAGGGCTGAACCTATCCTGGGTGGGATGGAGCCTGAGACCTGATCACCGCCCCGATGGACTCCATACCAATTCCACCGATGGACCTCGCCCGCCCATCCCTCGCGGCCCTCTAGGAGGTAATGGCTGTGTCACGCCCCTGCTGGTAGTACGAGAGCGACCATGAGTAGATCGTGACTGAGTATAGCTATCTCTCTGCTCAGCTGGGACTGCATCATGATATCTGGTACGATAAAACTCTTCCTCTCGAGTAGCCCTCGTAACCTCTCTCATCATATCACCTGGCAAAGTGCTACCTGCAACTCTCTGTAGGCTATCTGCTAAGGCAATGGTCTTTCCACTACCTCATTGCCTAGCCGCTGCCTCTCTTCAGCATCAAAGTCACTCACTTTCAGAATCGGTAGGAAATCAAGGCTCGCGGCTCGATATCACCGCAGTTTCTCAGATCGTGGCTCGCAGATGATATCCGGGACTTCAAGCATCGGCCGGATCCATCGATTTAGGATGGGCCGCAGTGCTCATCCGTCCACTGCCCTACTCTCTCGCCACCTCTCGCTTTTACCTCTCCTCAAGCACTTCTACTATCACTATCATCATTCCATTCGAATCATTCCCACTATCCTCGCCATCACTATCCACGAATCATCATCTCCACTCGAAGTCTCCGCCGACGCCTTCGAAAGCAATGATAGAGCAAATGTTCTCATCAAGATCAAACATGCGAGGTGGATGCTGTAGAACATACTGTACATACTCTGGTGTTGCCCCTGCATCAAGAACATCCACCCGGTAGTCCCACATCTGTGCACCTAAACTGGTAAACTCTACCACTGCTGCATCATAAGAGATCCGCGGACCCCACACTACAAGCTCTGGCTGTCGCCGCGCATAAATAGCTAAACCAACAGGCATACCCCGAATCCGACCAAACTGTCGCAATACA
Source organism: Sequoia sempervirens (assembly GCA_007258455.2). NCBI lineage: Eukaryota > Viridiplantae > Streptophyta > Pinopsida > Cupressales > Cupressaceae > Sequoia > Sequoia sempervirens. The sequence continues at coordinate 3,394 of VDFB02347332.1, forward strand.
CGTCCAGCAAGAAATCTCTCGAGGATCCATGTCGTCTGCCCAATCAAAAATCTAGAAGTGCATACAAAAGGCATCTCTCTGGCATCCTCTGGCCATGGCTCACAATCTAAATATGGTCTCCAGCATACTGTATCCAAACTATCCAATAACCGCTGCCAATATACTAGTTTGCCCAGTCTAGGCTGAGCAATAATATGTGCATATCTCCATCTGTATGCTCGACCAGCTGGTCGCTCTCCTCGAGTCAATGGACGTAAAACTGCAAAATGCTCCCATGCCCATATCTGTAATAATGAACACCCTACAACAAAACTCCGGCCTCTACCATATACGATATGATGTAACTCGTCATATAGGTGGGCTAGCATACAAGTACCCCATGCATACCGTGTCCCCTGCATCACCATGCTCTCTAAGACACGACCCCATCCGATCGTGAACCCCTTCGACCTATGGTCGGGGCATAACACACCTCCAATGAATCCTGCAAGCACAGCTGGTAAAGGTGGATAGGTATCTGTAATCTCACCCCATGGGATGAAGTACCCAGCAATCTGATCATCTCTGAATATCCGTCTCAAAGCAAGAGTACCTCCAGCCTCTCGTCTGTCAAAAACAACTATCTCTCCCATCACTGGGATCCGTAAGATGCGATATACGTCCTCGGGAGTCACTGTAATCTCGCCTGTCGGTAAATGAAAAGTGTTGGTGTCGCTATGCCACCTCTCTGCAAGTGTTGTCAATAGGGCCCTATTGAGGCGAACCTCGGGCATATCAAGTAATGAGCTCAAACCACATGCATCAATCACATCTCTATCTGACTGTAATAAATGTGGAATCAATGTCCATGTGCTCGGAAATGTCTCTCGTAACTGTAAGACACCTAGTCTCTCCTGTTCAAATACATCATCAAAACAACATCAATATCAAATCATCTTAGCATGTCAATCCACAAACGAATCAATCCAACTATTTGTTTTTCATTATCATTATGAAATGCAAATAATATCAAAATCATGTTTGTTTTTAACAACTTTAGAAGCAAACAAATCAATCAAACTATTTGTTTTTCATCATCATGGAACGCAAATAATCAATATCAAGTTTCTTTCTAACAACTTTAGAAAAAAAACTTATCCGTCCTATTTGTTTTTAACAACTTTAAAAGCAAATTTATCAGCTACTATTTGTTCTCCAACAACTTGGGAAACAAATTTATCATTTGGAACAAAAAGCGCTACAGAACTAGTTATGGGCGCTACAAAAAATTTTATCGACGCTAAGTAACTTTTTGCGCTACAGAATCAATTAATAGTGCATATGATTTTTATCAATAGCGCTATGGAATATTTTGCGCTACAAGATTTGTTAAGAGCGCTGCAATACATCTCAGGTGCGCTACGATATCATATGCGCTATGAAAATCATCAAATGCGCTATGAAATCTATCACGGGCGCTACGATATCAATTGCGCTATGAAAATAATCATATGCGCTACAATATTTATTAAGGGCGCTACAATATTAAACGTGCTACGAAAAATGTTGAATGCGCTACAAAACACTTTAAGAGCGCTAAAACTCAAAATTTTCAACAATAAACATTGAAACACGTGCGCAAAAACAAAATTTTCAAGAGACAGGGATTTACGAGACACATACCGGAGGTCCGTAGTGCGCTGATCGCTGATGTCGTCGGATACGCTCGAAACGATGTAGATGAACTGGAAGTGCCATGATTATCAACTCAGAGCTCAATATTTGCAAATTTTACTAGGTTAAAATTGAAAATGACATGGAAAATGACATTTTTAACCTATATAATGGTAAAATTGGGGCATTTTATCATATTTTCACATAGCAGGGGCAATTTCTTCATCAAATTTTCATTTTTATATATTTTCAGGACAAATTCTTCAAATCATAAGTTTTGAACGATGAATCGATATCTTTAAAATCATAAAAATCCATAAAAATTAAAAAATTAAAAATTCATAAAAATTCAAAATTCAAAAATTCAAAAACATTCAAAAATCAATTCATCGTTCGCGGGGGCATATATCTATCAATATTTCAACAGTTAATATTTGGGGCAAAAATTTTAAAATTCTTTGAAGTAATGAGTAAAACACATCACTTCAAAGAGGGGCAAAATGTATACACTTAAAAATGGTTACATCACATTGTCTGGTAATTAATTAAATATTTTTAATATTTAATTAAATCTTCTGATTCTATCTACGTATAAATAAATTTAAATAATTTATTTATATTGTTCATGATTTTATTTTGATTAAATATTTAATCACCTCTTCATTTCTTAATTAATTAAATAAATATTAAAATTTATTTATATTAATTATCATATAATCTTCGTTTGAATATCTTATTCAAATAAAGATTAAATTATTATTCTTCTTCTAAATATCATTTATAATTAAATATTCCAAAATATTTAATTATTTCCTCTAAATCAATTATTCATTCTTAAAATCATTTCTAAATTCTTCATATATCTATCACAATTAAATATTCCAAAAATATTTAATTAAATCTTCTAAATATTTCATATTCTTCTAAAGTCATATCACAATTAAATATTCCAAAAATATTTAATTAATTCTTCCATAGTTTTCAAAAATAAAAAATCAAAATGCAATAAATTAAATTAAATAAATTTTATTTATTTAATTTGGGGATTTATCTTCAACTCCCGGGAAACAAACTGCCAAAACAGAAAATTAAATTTCTCTGTTTCTGTGCAGGCCTATTCCCGTGGGTTGAAGACAGGAATCCATCCTTCTCTCCAACCTCTCAACCTCCCCCATTTTCTTCTCAACCTCTCAATCTCTCACCATTCAAACTTACCAGACAATCTCACAGCCGTAGATTCTTGCCAGCCGGGATTGAGCCTGCAAAAAATCTATAAATACAGCTGCCGGGAGCTCCAAAATCATATAGAATTTTAAGCAAGTAAACTATAGGAAAATTGCATAGTATTCCCAGCATTCATAGAGTATTTTCATAGCAATAGCATAAAATCATAGCATAGTAGTAATAGAATCATGTTATCTTTCATTCACAGCCCCTGTGCATAATCACAGCCCCTGTTCATATCCGTTAACAGTTTTACTCCACCAGCATATAGAATAGATTTTCATCTTCATTTGCATTCTCATTCTGCAGCAGCCATTTGGAGAAACTAAGCTTACACAATCTGAGAGCCACAAGCTTCAAAAGAATCTCTGTAGATAGAGAAAAATGGGACAGCTCTGAAGGAATTTTGTTTGTTCAAATTTTATTTAAATTTCTTTAGATTAAGGTTTCACGTAGTTTTATGTTTCATCAATAACAATTAAGCATATACACGAGCATAACACTTTTCTAAATCCAACCAACTCCTCTATTTAATTTTGATCCCATCAGGTTATTTTTGTCCAAACATATTGCATGTATAGTAATGTCCATTGAAATATTGAACCATTCTACCAACATTATATCAATTCCTCATTTTATTTATACAATCAATAGCTCTATGTCCAAATTTCTTGCATGTAAAACATTTTCCGAAGAAGGATCCAACATTTTTATTCACTCTACTTCTATATTCTATTGTCTTATGTCCAAATTTATTGCAAGAAAATCAAATACAATTAAAAGATGGGTACTTTCCAGCATTTTGTTGTTTGATAAGGGGTCTTCCTGTATTGCTTCTTTGATTCTTGATTTGTTTTCCATTGCGTTGAGTCTTATTTTGATTGTCAAACTTGTTTGGAGTCTGATTAGCCTTTTAGCTTTCTCCTTCTTCAAGTCCCAAACCACCTTTATCTTTAGGTGGTTTCTACCCTATAATTAGTTCATCAAGCATTGTAGAACTTGTTTTGAATTTATCCTCATGAACTTTTACTTTTTCCAAATTTTATCTCAAATTTACCACTTCTTGTTCCAGTCTTGTGCATTCATTAGTCTTTCTTTTTACAATTACATTTAGGCATTCCTCAATCCTTTTCTTTTCTTCCACTTGTACTTTCAACCGAGTGATATCTTCATTTTCTTGCTTCAATTGTTCATTGAATTCCCTATGTATTTCTCTGAACTTCTTGATTTTTTCTCTTAATTTTTTGATGCATTCATTTGCTTCCTTAAGATTTTCCTTCATATCTTTTTTCTCATGTTCAACCTTGTCAAGATCTTATAGAGAAACTTTAAGTTCTTTGACAATCACGCAACCGTCTTCAATGTATATAATTACAATTTTTTTTTGAGGAATAGGATACTTTTTATCAGCCACATGTGTTCAACCTCCAATATATTCCTCATGTTGTTAGGCTTCATAAAAGGAACCAAGCTCTAATACCAATTTTTGAACACCCAGAATACTAAGAGGGAGGGTGAATCAGTATTCCATTAAACCATTTGATCATAATCCATCCAATTAATAAAATATATCTAATTGTAACAAAGAATGAAAGCATGGAACAACCACAACATCACATGACACATAAAAACCAATATTTTTATGTGGAAAATCCAAAAAGGGAAAAACCATGATGATGATTAGCTCACAATATATTATAATCGGTTATAAGATATTGAGAGTCATTGCTAGGACACACTATCCAATAGGGCTCACAACCACAAAAATATACAAGATAGGAATGGCCACATAGTTTGGATGTGAACTGATATAAAATGCACATTCCTTGTGTTGGATTCAGTTCCTTTGAGGCTCAATATACTGACTCTATGCACTTGATCAGATACAAAATTTAAAACACTACTCTGCTTTACATTTAAACTCAACATTCACAACAACTCTACTATAGATCTGATCATGTAAATATAATATTTTCATATTCACATCACATCATATGCCATGTCACTCCTACAATCTCAAAATGTCTTACACATATACCCAATACATCCACATACATCAATTAGATTGGTCTAATTAGATGTAGCCCTATATAAATAAAAAATGTTTTATTGGCTCCACACTTGAATCAAAAAAATATTCGAACTTAAACCAAACATGTAATATTTTATTTAGGTTAACATGGACCAAAAATATATGTCACTAACATGTACAATACACATTTAATCACTACAGCATATATCAAGCATTAGGTTGGCTAGGAATTAGACCTAATCACAAAATATGCAAACTAATCAACACCAACAATCCATCTGATCATATAACCACATGCCATCTAGAATATATAGTGTACTAACACCTATAAGAAATCTCCCAAAATTTCAAAGTTTAACTCTCAACACTAGAGGAACACAGACAGGATTACTCATACCCAAATGCATTGTATATAGCCAAAACTACAAGCTGAACTACTATCACTTATAACTTTCAAACCGTACATCCAAACCAACTGAAATATTGAACATAGATGCACATAATAGTCATAAATAACATATTATTACTACATAGGTAGATCTTATCATGTGTGTGAATGCAGACTAAAATATCAGATTAGAGTAAATATCAACAATAATTGTCGACATCAATGACAACACATTAAGAGGTTCCTTTTTCTTTCTTTCAATAGTGTGACTATTTGAATGATTATGTACGTGCAACTTTTTCATGTTGGCCATGGTTGGCCTCGTTTGTAAATTTTCATTTTTTATTAATAAATTCTCTCTTAAATGGATCAAAAATAATAATTTAAATAGTATCAAATAATTATAAATTTAAGTTTTAAATATTTTAATTAAAAATAACTTCTAATAAAGGTATTATTAATAGTAGAAAAAATAGTATTATGGTTATAATACTAGACATGTATATGTTTCTTATCACTTTAGTATCATCTATTTATTGAACAGTTGTTGTAAATATTAATATGCTTTACATTAAAAAACTAGCCATATGCATTTCCTTTGTTAACCAACACCAAGCATCATCTACCAAATAAGTTGTCTAAACTACACATAATGATAATATTTTGATCAACGTCTTCAAATAGCCATATCCACTTGTAACATAGATATAACTAACACATTTGCATCCACATAGTGAACAATAGTTAGCTACAAATTCTCCTAAATACATTAGTATAGGTTGACGTTTCCATAATCATTGTCTCAACTATTAAGTTGCAAGCACTTCAAAGATGCACATGTTTTTGTTTTAAGAATACAAAATGATTTTCTATTAACATTTACAAATGAGAAATTTATGGAGATGTTGATCCAACCCACAAGACCCAAAAATCACCTACAAGCAATAACCTATTGCAATTTAAAAGATAAAAAAAGCTTGACTGTGCTCAATAAGCCTATGAATTGTATTTATGCGAATAACCTGAATGAGAATTAAAATTTGTCAAATCAATTCTTATGAGAAGGATATAGAAACCCTAGAACTAAACCCTAGGTATGGATTAAATCAGCCTATGACAAGTGTCATCATCCTATGCAATGAGACATGTGATTTTATTATCCAATTGAATAATTAAATATGAAATTCCTAATTTTAACTTAAGTGAATAAAGTAATAGGTGATCTAATTAATTAATTAATATGATATAATTAATTAGATGATTATCCTATTACTCCAACACCCCCCTTAGGATGCATGAATGCATGAGAGCATGAATGTGTCTCAACTACTAGGCCATGTTAGGTACCCATGTACATATGCAATACCATTAGTTGATGAAAGTTGGAGTAATCCATGATATGATACCCCCCAAGTACACCATCCATCACATATATACATTACAAATATCCCCCCATAAGATGGAAATAAATGATAAAATAATATGGAATCTATTTGTATCTCGATGCTAATGCCAAATTGTGACTAAAACTAATCTATAGGAGCAAGTACCTTGAAGATTTAGGAACATTAGCAATAAAATGAATATCCCTCAAACTGATATGTGACCTGATGTGAATTAGATGTGATTCAAGATCATTGACCATAAGCTCTCAATCTAAGACATTAACTAATGCGAACCAAAATATGTCAATTCATGAGAAAAATTGTGGTTAAAAGAAACTGCGCAGGGAATACAGGTATGCGGGATCATGATGAGCCAAAGAGTATGGGTGATATGATGGGTATGTAGCAGAATTATGTATTTAATGACTTTTTAATCCAAATTGGTGAAACAAAGTTTTAAGGAGATTCTAAATTTCCCACTTAATATAAATTATGTTTTATTTTTGAATTTAATAAATAATTATTACATTTGTTTTCATTTTGAATTATGACTAAATTCACAGTTATTCTGGAGTTGATTGAAAAAAATCGCAAGCTTTCAAATGGTATCATTTTTTGAATCACGATATCGTCCTACTTATATCAAAGAAGCTTAAAAAATGTATTTTATTTTTAATGCCCACTTTAGCTACAACCCCAAAGGAAGCTAACTATAATATTTATGGCTGGTATGAAGCTAACATACAGCATTGGAATTTAACGCGGAAATGTATCTGCTTACATAACTGTATAGCAAGTCCCTTGGGGTTACATGACTGCATTACTTTTCATATCAACATCCATTACATAACAAGAAGGATAAGCATACCCCAGTAACCATAAGATAATAACATAAACATGGACATTATATTAATAACATGAAAATAAATTACTCAAGGATTACAATATTACAATGTTGCTTCCCAACATGAACTAGGAAGAGTAAAATAGTATGGGATGAATAATCAGAAACATATGAATACAAAGTTTCATATCAACATTCAATACCGGTACAACTCTCATGTCACTACAGCTGGTACATCTCTGTACAACTTGATCAACGACTGAGGACCCAATGGGGTGCATAGCACATTCCACCCGACCATGTGGACCCGAAGGCCCACCTCGTGTGCTAGGAGAAAACAAGAAGGACCCCCAATGAAACCATCAACCAAAACATGGATTACAAGACTTCACAACAAGATCAACAATCACTTAAGGTAACCTCCAACACAAGAACCAACCAATACAAGATGTATCCATCATAAGAAATAACCAACACAAAACAACATAACAAAGTATCAACATACACATGCCAACATTTGCTTCTAGAGGCTCAACAACAATAAGAGGGGAACAAAAGCATACAAGGTTTTTAAAGGGTGGATTGTCATCACATAATTGGTCATAGGTTATATAGGTAGATCTTCCTAGGCCTCGGCCCCCATCCTGGGTTATCCTGGTAGCCTCTACTGATCTTTGGCCCCTCATGCCAATTTATATGGAATCAACATACCTCCCGTGGAGACAAGGCAGTTGATTTCTCCATTCCAGGCCTTGTCACTCATCCCAAGCCTAAACAATCACTTGGCCCATGAGTGAGGCAACATTATTTGAATTAATGTGTGGATACTACCCAACCCCCTAATTAATTAATTAATTAAGTTATCACTTGTTTACACAACTTCCACATGGGTTATCTAGGAGCTCCTTTATGCGCTGGCCCCCATTGGAAGCCACTCCCCCAACTAACAGCAATATCTCAAAATCACAAATGACAAGCCAACTTGCACAAGATACCAAATCCAACAAAATAACAACATTAAGTGAGGCATGCACCATCTCACGCTAGAACTTTAGAGTAACAAAAACCACATTCAAGTGCAAGGCTCATGCCACATAACATAATCCAAGTGTAATGGTAAACCAACATCAAAATTAAAAAATCATGAAACCACCCACTTACAGATGAAACAACATAAAACTCAAATAAATACTTCAGGCTTGATATGGGTTATCCAAGGTGGATCCTCCTAGGTCGCCAGACCCCCATACCAGCTCTTGCAAGAAGAAACCATATCCCCTCTAACCTATGGAAGACTCTCAAAATGCTAACACAAGGGTTCCCCATCAAAGAAAAGCCAACAATAACAAGATCCCAAAGAACTATTTCCAATCCTCCATTTACGAGGTAAGTCAAAACAATGCGTTCTTCCAAATAAATCACAACACAAGTTCAACAAGTGAAAAATCCATAATCAAGATACCTCAAAGGGAAGACATACCAGAATAAAATTATCAAGAATCCACCACAAGTACCAATAGTAACATCAACCATTGGGCATTCAAGGGAGACCTCTATTTCCTCCTCATAGCATAACTGACTACTATAACCACACAACATACAACTTGGCTAATAAACAACTTAAACAAAATAAAACAACAACCATGACATCAACTGCTATCAATAAAACATTACTTCCATTCACCCGACAAAACACATTACCCTATCATCACATTAAAATCTAAAAGATGTAACTTTGTAGAACCACTAAAATCAATCGTTAAAGTCACTGACACCACAAAATTATAAAGAACATTTAAGATAACCAACTACATTTGATCTATATATCAATCACGAAAGCATTTAAAAGGGGTTTACTTAGTCCAATCAAATAGGCTTTCCAAAAATTAAACTCAGCTACTATATAGCTTACAAGGAAACATACCTTCATTTATTGACTAGAGGTACTCTTATTTATTTTAAACATAACGTCCAAAACAAGCAACAATTATTTCTAATAGAAGATTTGTCTAAACTTAACATTATAGGGACTAAAGTAATCTTCATAATTATTCTTTTCCCATATGCACTAACCTTCCATTATTGATTCCAAAATATCCATCTTCTAAATTACTTAAACATTACATAAAGAAATGTGTTTATTTGTGTCAATCCACTCATTTAGCTACTACATAAAATCATTAATCGAAACTAACCTTTTAATTAGAACTAATTCTATTATTGCCTTGTTAATCTCCTCTTCAATTGTCTATGTATCAAACAAATTCAATTCACTTACAAGATAACTTATAAACACTAACTTTAATACAATGTCTTTTAGCTAAATATATTTATTTCCCTACACAATTGATTAGCTTACTTGTAATATTTAATTCTAGAATCAAATGACAACTTTACCACATTTACCTTTCCTAAGACATATCCAGATTAAACAAGATCAGAGTTTCTTGATGTTGGACACATAACTAAATTAAGTATCTTGAGGGATTGAGTAGCTATTTCGTTAACGTAGTATTCTACTCCTACTATTTTCTATCAAATAAAGATGCAGGAGAGAGAGAGTGTTATCCGTCCAAGTTTGAAAGGGCCTTCTCACTTGATGCTAACTCTGAAAATATTTGATGGAGTTACATTCACAAGGATATTGTTGGGGTAGGAAAAGACTAGGGTTTTTTTTTTATAGCTTCCTTCGACTTGGAAAAACACACTCAATTGGGGAGGATACATATGAAAATCATGAAGAGATTGTAATCTGCACAGGGGCTGCATAACATCTGAAGGTCTAACTATTCCAATAGATAGAATAGTTAATTATACACTGCTCCCTGCAGACACAGAGGTTGGTAAGGATAAAGGCCTGAAATTGCTACTGGAGTTAGCTCCAAAGTATACACTGATGTTGCATTCACTAAATGACGATGATGGAGACGGATCACATCCACAAAGTAATAAGGTGTTACGCATATATGAGTGCACTGGTTTTCACAATATTTCACTGCATTTGAAGCACTAGAAATAAAGCACATATGATAGCAAATATAAACTGCATTCTTCTAAGAAAGATAACACCAAGCAATAGTGCTTAATTGTTGCGATGAATAGAGGATGATAAAGTATTTTAAAGGTACGGGCTATCGAGTAAAAACAATGGCTCAACCTAAGCCTAGAATAGTTTGACGAAGGATGATAGAGCTTCCATGCAATTAATCTAGGCTATGCAAGAAGGGTAAAACCACCAAGCCGGACATGCATACAAAAATATAATCACAAGAAAAATAAAAAATATACGGAACTATTTTCCAGAGCAGAGATATTTCAGTACTGAGATCAATGCATTTGGACGGCCGACGATAGCTTATAGCGTATGGTTATCATGGCATCAAAAGGTTAACTCACTTTCGTAATGACCTGACGAAGGAGGAGAAGCATTTAACTAATTTCAGTATCTCAAAGAGGTCATGCATTTTGCGCATGCATGATGCGGTTTTCTACACATTCCACTTTTTGAAGGTGCACGGTATGGAAGGCTTGATGCAGAATATAGTCAAATTTTCTGTTGGCAATACATATTTACGCCATTAAGCGCGTGGATTGACAGTCAAATTATAAGAAGATATAGCGATTAATAATTGCAGAAACAGAAAAGTCAAGCAATCATCGCATTCACATTTGAAGAATATTGAGATAAAGGGAATACTGGCTTCTAACACGAGATTGAAAGGTTTTGTCGGTTCCAAGGAAATGTAGTGGTGTTCCTACTACGAGGTATGTTACTGGCGCCCGAACTGTCGGACTCATCCCCAGTGATAACTTGCAGATCTTTATTCCAATATGGCACTGGTGCAACAGGAATTGCCTCTCTCAGGTTGAGTTTGTTCCTATTAATCTAGACAACACATTGACTGAAGTAGCTAGCTGTCTATTTCCAGAGGAAATCAGTAATCAGCTTGATATAGTTCAAGGGTGGACTTCAAAGGCACATGATATTCAAGGTATTAAAAGCTCTGTTAGATTTGGTTAAGAAGACAAAAAATTTACTACTAGTTTCACACTTGCACATTTGGTTTCAAAACAGTGGCAAAGCAGGCAACACCATAATGATAGCCCTTGTTCCAAACAACCACACTCTTATGAAATCTCATTCATATTATAATCTTGCACGGTCTTATCATAGTAAAGTGATTATGACACCATTGGACGCTGTGTCATGGCTTCCATCAAGGAAAACTATAAATCGCGGGATTGGCGTTGCCGTACATAGGGCTGAGACAGGTTCAAATGAAGCTAGGAGATCTTAAGAAATCTCTCTCGAATTGAAAAGACTATGAAGGTCCACCCTGGGAACTACGGGAGATTAAAAGTTAAAGTCCATATGTATGCTCAGAATGAGTGAACGTATATATGTGGGTTGCAAATGCCTTGGGGAACAGGTGTGTAAGGATTGGAAGTATGGACAGGGCACCTATACTCCTTGGTGGAATGCCTAATAATTCAAAGTATTCCCAAATCAAAAATAAAGTGAAAACACAGGTAGAGCCAGGGAACAATGCATTTGTTGTAGAGACAGAGCAAAGGATATATGCTGGGATGGAAGAAGAAATGACACAAAATTAAGGCAACAACTATATCTCTTGCGAACTATGCTTATGAAACCATCGCCTAGACGATAACTAGAAGAGAAGGATTAAATGGGTATCTTGCCTTGACATTTCAAGTAACGGACTTCGTTGCTTACCTGTCTCCTTGACCTCATGCAACCATGAAATCTGCCACTTCTTCCAGTCCTCTGACAAAGAGAGTCCACATCCTTTTGCTCAGATTTTCTGAACGACTAAGAGAGGCAGAGAATGACCATCCATATTGAGAGCTCCATTGAGGCAAACAATTCGCCAACAACATCACCGACCGTCTCCTTCATCACCTCTTTCTGAGGAATTAGCCAATCTTCCGGCCAGCGGATAGAAGTGCACCAGAGTGTTTGAGAGACTCCTCTTCATTTTCTCCATTGCCCATTCAAAATCGTGGGAAACATTGGGCATGGAATAAACGATACCCTTCTGAATGTATTTGTAACCCAGCAGCTGCAAGTCTAAGTGGTTTAGAAAGCAATGTTATGGCTTCGACGGGCTCGCTAGGAATATGCTTGTCTTTCTATCGAACCTTACTGCCATGATGAAAAGTTTTAGCCTGTTTAAAGAGAAACCAGAGATTTAACATGGGAGCTGGGTGGTACTGTGCGCCTGGTGTGAATGATGATGGAGACGTGACGTTTGTAATACATAGTAAAATGCGTGAGGGCTGAACAACTTTGGAGGAGAAAATTTGCAGACAATACTCTTCCCTTTGTTTCAACCGTTCTCCCCCCCAACCAACTTCAGAACTCAACTTCACAAAACCCACTTTCCGTACCGTTCCAAAATCGTTACTCCTTCCTTTAATATTCCACTTTCCTTGATTTCTTAGCTTTCGTGAACACTATGTTAAGCACGGGACTAATGAATACGACATGCCATCAAGTGCCTTTACGGCATAATTAATTGTATTTAATTAATGAATATAAGAGGAATCACCATTTAAAATATCATCTATTACTAATCATTTACATAGTCCTTTCGATTGCCTAAATGTGATTAATCAACTTTCCTCTATTTAAACTTCCAATTGATTGTCCACTAAACCAACAAACACACCTAAACACAATTATTTCTTTGCAATGACTATAATGTATATATGCATATTTATGTCATATAATAACAAAGTGCAATCATAATGGGGTAGACAATAATGCTTACCTCTGGCCAAAACAAGATCTAAGGTATAATCATTTAGAAAAGAACATGCTACTAACATTACGCATTTATATGACCATGTAAGAAAATCTACTTTCATACCAAAACAAAAGAGACGAACCAAAGCACAACATCAACTAGGGAGAAACATGGAGGGCACTACATTATTGTGGTTAGGGTGGTCAAAGCGATTTTGCTTTATTTTTTTCCGCCGAGAATTTTAAATTACCCCTCTTGCGTAGAAGTTCAAATTTTCACCGGATAAGTTTTTCCTTTTAAATAAAACCTAGTAGTTTAAAAAATAAATTCAATTTACTCTGATTCTATTCACCCATATTTTTGAAATAATATAGATAACTTATTCAAATTTTTCTACGATAAAGCGCCTAACTCGATTTTCTTGAATTTTTTCACCACTTAGGGCCTATTTTCCATGATGATCCTGCACATACCCCTTGATACAACTCATACAAGTTGTCACCAAGATAGAGATGAGATCATAGTGCATTCCATGTGACTACACTCTAATCCAATTGTTATGCATGCAATCGCCTTGATAGAACTTTATTAAAGTTCATTAGTTACAATACCCTAATATTGTAAAAGGAGAACATTCAACACATGCAAAAATCAATAAGACAATGCAAACATAAAGCTTCAAAGAAGGAAATATTGCATGCATGGATTAATGTTCATATCTACCTCCATGAAATTGGTTTGAGCTAAGATCTATGCAGATGACTGAATCATTTTTCTAATGCCACTTGAATCGCGAAAATATGATATACCAATCAATAGTTATGGCCTCTTAGTGAAAATAGCTTGCTCTAGCTTTAAGGACTTGTAGAATTGATTAGGAGTAGGATCTAGAAAAAGAATTGCAAATCTGGAATTGAATCGGAACCGGCTTTCCAACAATATAATATTTTTTTAAAATAGACACCTTATGCAAAAGTTATACATTTTTTAAATGGCGTAAATTTTGCTAGCCGACAATCAACATACATGAACCTTCTAATTTGACTTCTAAAAAATTTTCTCATAAATTATGAAAAAAATAATAGATACCTAAAAAATATTTTGATACTTCTAATAAAATCTAGGAAGCAGTTTTTAATCAAAAAGCAGAACATGTGATTTGGTAAAAAAATAAACTTCACCTTTAGGGAAAAAGTTATGTTGGGCTATTTTGATAGCCTTTTTTGAAAGATTTGCTCACTATTTGTAAAATCTAGTAGATACCCATATGTTATTTCGTGATTTTGAACAATACCCAAAAATCATTTTTCTAAAAAATACACGAATTATGATATATTGGCTATTTTTATGTAGGATGCACTAGAAAATTGCTCAAGGCATTATCTCTCAAAAGATTGAATAGGGGGTTGTAGATCTGGTGCAATGAAACCATGTAGAATTTGTTGATTAATCCCACAAGACTTTGAAATCACCAACAACAAATAACCTATCACATTTGGAAAGATAAAAAATGTTTATTGTGCCCAATAAGCCTAAGAATTGTATTGATGCAAAATACCCTAAATGACAATTACAAGGTAGAATCAATCCTTATTAAAAGGAGATAGAAACCTTATATCTAAACCCTAGGTGGGGATTAAATTAGCCTATGACAAGTGTCATCATCCTATGCAATGAGACAATATGTGATTTTATTAGCCAATCTAATAATTAAATATGCAATTCTTAAGTTTAGCTTAAGTGAATAAAGTAATAGGTGATCTTATTAATTAATTAATATGATATAATTAATTACATTATTATCTTATTAATTTAACAATTTATGCCAATGGACTTGGATGCATGATCTAGAGTAAGAGCCCAAAGTAACAAAAAAAGGGAAACCCAACAAACTAATAAAATGAAAATAATGAGCCATATAAACTTATAGAGATATTACATCGTAGGTATCCTACCTTGGGCTCACTTGGAAATCTGAACTCTTTGTTTCCACATACAACATACTTCAAAGGTAAACTAAATAATGTATACATATATCAATATCTAATGAGATCAATATTTTGCATGATGAGTGCTACTTAATTACTATTCTATTTCTTTAAAAAACCAACTATAAATGTGTGCATACCATGATTTTTTTATTAAAAAAATGGTATTCCAAGAAAATATAACAATGACTAAGGTCCTAAATGGTCCATCATTCACCATCAATTTATCAAACTTATATAAATTTTGAACAACATTGTTTCATATTTTTGTAAACATATTCTAGCCATCTCATGATTTATATTTTTTCTGATATTGGTAGGGTTCCAGTTTGTCCCTTTTCTTTGAGTATACAATTACAAGTACAATTACTGTTGTGTGATATATTCTTAACACCTTATTTTTTTCTAGTTGTTAGATAT
>VDFB02347333.1:0-10399 GCA_007258455.2 Sequoia sempervirens
ACCCATCCTTTATCGAGAATAAGTGTTTGCATTGCCATCATGTATAGCTCACCTATCGAACTACCACGACCTCCCCAACACCATGTGACATGCATCCATGGGAATGATATCACAGAGTACCTCATCATGGTAGCTCCAGATCTTGAACTTTACTAGGCACTGCTCACTAACCAAAACTTTGTGGTCTTTCTGCAACCAAGCAATCTGATACAGATGTGGGTGCCTTTCCCTCTTTAGCTTCAACTTTGTGACCATCTCCTCTGACACTAGATTATCAGTACTCCCACTGTCAATAATGACATCACAACATTTTCCTTCACACTTGCACCTTGTGTGAAATAGATTCTTCCTCTATTCTGGTTCCTTTTCCTCAGTCACCAGGGCTCTCCTAATCACTAGGGCTTCTCCCCTTTCAACATCATATGAATGTTTAGATTGGGCCTCCTCATCTGCATGCGCAACCCTTCCATGACCTTTTGGCCTTTTGTCTACCCTTCCTTAGTATTGTGGACATTCATAGGCTCGATGCACTTCTTCACCACACTGGAAACACATTCCTCTAAAACCACCTCTTCCAAATCCTTGTTCATATATCCCTCATCCTCTACCTCTTTGATCACCATTGTTTTGATCAAGAGGGCAGTAGAAGTTGTCATTCCTTTGGCTTCAGCTGGTACCCACATCTTCACTTTCCTTTTCATCATCATTTCGGCCTCCTGAAGGTCTTCCATTTCCCCTTCTGCTTTGACCTCCTTGTATTTTTTGCTTGCCATCAAATCTTTTGTTTAGCTTCTCTTCCACCTTCAGAGCAAACTGATACACATCCTCAATGGTGGTCATTCTGACTAGGATTAACTCCTCCTGAATGCTCGGTCGTAACCCATTAAGATATCGGGCTACCTTATCCTTATTGGCCTCTATGTGACCCGTTCTGATGATTATCTTGTGAAAATATTCAGTATATTCTTTCAAAGATCTGCTTCCTTGCTTCAACCCTTGCAATTTCTTCAACAAATCTAACTCGTAGTCCACTGGTATGAACCTCTTCTTTAGTTTCTCTACCATGTGATCCCATCTGGTGATATTGCCTTTTCCTCTTTGATTTATTTCCAACTGGACCTCTTTCCACCAAATACTAGCATGGCCCTTCAGCTTCATTTTTGTAAACTTAACTCGATCTGGGTCCTTTATTTCCTCATACTCAAAATATTCTTCTAGCTCGTTGATCCAGTCGATCAACTCTTCTGAGTTTAGACTTCCGGAATAACTGGGGACTTCTGCTTTGGGTCTTTTCCTGATCTTTGAAATGGCCCTTATTAGCAGCATTTGGTCTTGATCAATTGCTTATTCTTCCTCTTCTACATTTGAACCTTCTTCCTCTCCTTCATCCTCACTTTCCTCCCTCGGGTTTAACCCTCTTCTCAACTGCTCTTGTAACACATCAATCTGTCTCTGGAGGGCTGCCAGTGCATCTCTTCCACTAGCATT
Source organism: Sequoia sempervirens (assembly GCA_007258455.2). Classification (NCBI taxonomy): domain Eukaryota; kingdom Viridiplantae; phylum Streptophyta; class Pinopsida; order Cupressales; family Cupressaceae; genus Sequoia; species Sequoia sempervirens. The sequence goes on from VDFB02347333.1 coordinate 1,489, forward strand.
TTTTCTACCTCAACCACCTCTGGCACCACCACGCCTACAAAGCATCACTCTTGGAGGCATCTTTCTTGACCTCGACCCACAACCATGGTCCTAGTGTGAACTGCCTCACGATCAACAATCTGTCCACACGCTCAAGAAAACCTGGCTCTGATACCACTTGATGAGGGCGTAGCCCGAGACTTAGAAAATAACCCACAAACAAGAGAAATTTTATTATTCAGAAAATGGAGCTTCTTACATGTAGAGGATCTCAAAAAACCCAAATTCTACAACACATGCAAGTTACAGACAGCTACAGAATAACCCTTTCGCAATATGCGAGCTTGTCCCCAAAAAGTTACCCAAAAATTAGAAACCCACCCACAAATAGAGCTCCTCATTAGTTTGGAGCTGAAACAACATTCAAAATTGAGTTTAGGCAGTTTGGCACCAAAAATTTACAACATGAAGTTCAAATTTCAAAAGAGCATTTGCAATTGTATCTTTTAAAAAGTGTGCCAACTTCCCGAGGCCATAACTTTTGATCCGGGACTCCAATTTGTGAACCATTTGAATTGTTGGAAAGGTCTTGAAGTCAATAATGCACTAAATATTGGCTATGCCAATTTTGGCAAGTTTTGGGGCAGTTTCGGGAACTCTAAGTGCCTCAAATTTCACTCAGAAGATTTTTAGGTGTAAATCTAGGAAACTAAAACTGCAATATCTTTCAACCCAAGAACATAAAATAAAAAACGTAAATTGGGAATTTCATTATGACGAAAAGGGTATCCAAAAATGTAAAAATATCTAAAAACTGAGAAACTTGAAATTTAACTATTTTTGGGTGATGCAAGATTGCCTTTACACCACTAGATGCTCTTGCATCAAATATATAATAGGATATACAGTGAGTATATACTATTAAGTATATTTGTTTGGAATATAATTGTTAAACTTAGCGATACTGAATGAGTTTATTATTAAAATATCTCGATTTTGAATATAACTATTAAACGCAAAGTAAATGAGTGATTTATTTTAATCAAATGACTTTATTTATTAAAATGCTTTTATTATGGAAATTAATTGTAAAACCTTAAAGTAGATGATTGGTTTTTAAATACTTCAATATTGTGAAATGAATTTGGTGTATTTGACTGAATAAATGTAAGTAATGAAAACTGTGATTGACTGGATTTAGGAAATCCTAACTTTAGATTATTTAATTGTTTGAAATTCTTTTAGTGTTTAGTTGTTCATCCTCGATGTTGTGAAATTAGAGTAAATGTTTTGGAGGTCTTCCATATAGAGGTTCGTTTCTTGGTATGTGTTGTTGTTATGTTAGTCAACTTTTATTTTGTCGTGGAAAGTGTGTATAGTTACACCATGTGGTTTCACCTGTTTTTTTCGCGTACGGGGAAGATTTGTGCCTCCTTGGGAATAGGAGAGGGTTATGTGGTTTTTACCTCCTTTGGAAGGAGTGGGTTTTGTATTTTGGTTTCCTCTAGTGTTTGGAGAGGGTTTTGACCTTGTTGCCTCCAGTGTTTGGAGAGGGTTTTGACTTTGTTGCCTCCAGTGTTTGGAGAGGGTTTTGACCTTGTTGCCTCTAGTGTTTGGAGTGAGTTTCTTATATTTGTCACCTCCTTGGATTGGAGAGGTCATATTATCTTGTTACCTATTGTGGTTTTGTACCGTGTGTGTTGCCGATAGGAGAGTGGCTCTTTGTGGGGGTCCGACACACAAAGGGGCGCTAGGGTAACTCACCTAGGGTTTAACCAAGTGATAACCTAAAATAATTAATGGGGGTCTTTCACACTAATAAAGATAAGGAATGCCTCTCTTGTGAAGCAAGTGAATGATAAGGCTTGAGATGAGAAGGGACGCATAGTTTTGCATGACGGTTTGATAGCTGGTTAGTTGAGCCTGGATAGCCCAGGATGTGGGTTCGGTTGCCTTAGACAGTTGAGCCTGGGTAACTCATGCCAATTTATGTATGACACTCTACCTATGTTAGCAGTTAGTTAGATATGGTGTGGAGTACAGATGATGTTCTTGAACTAGTTCTCTGGAAGCATTGTAACCTTTGTGTTAAGTATTATTGTGGTTGTAGTTGTTTCAGTTCAGTTGTGATTTAGCCTGTGTCTAGTGGTAGATGGTCAAGTGTGTAGGAATTCCTTGTTACTATCTCCTAGCATGGAGGGAGTGGACCTTTGGGTTCCACGTGGTCGGGTGGCACATTCTCCTTAAATCCGTTGGGTTGTCTTCTTGTTCATGCGGACGAGATTTCCAGTTGGAGAGCTCGTGGGATCTAGTTTCATATCATGCTTTAGTCATTTCAGTTAATATTGTAATTTTATTACCCCTCATCTGTTATTGAGGTAGAATTTGTAATATGTAATCCTGCTTATTGGATTTATCTCATTTGGGGAATGAGTGTTGTAATCATGTTGTAAATTTTATTATTGGAACTAAGTGGTATCTCATATTCTTGGATGTAAATTATTATGTATGGAATGTATGTGAACTTTTATTTATTAAGTAATTAAATGGTATGGATTTAATTCATGTTTCTTGTTTAGTTTAAGTAACACAGTCTCGTAACCCTAGGGGATTGGTTGGCAATGGTTAGTGAACTTGTATGTTAATTGTTCTTATTTAAAAAAAAATATTTCGTTTGTTTAGTAAATTGCAACTTTCCCTAGGGTTGCATGGTAGGGCATTACAAAATCACTTGACCTTATAATTTTATTTCATCTTTAAAATCCAAATTTGCTTAAGAATATTAGCTCCTATCTTTTAAGTATAGAACTAAATTATTTATCCATTTTGTTAATGTTAGATTGTATCTGGGTTCTCTTGGTTTGGCCTTTCCTGTTCACCTTAAGGGGCTTTGGAATATATGAATATTGTAGTGAATCATAGTGATGGTGTTTGGAGTGCTTGAGATAGCTACATTTTGGCATCAATTTAGCTTTGTTTACCATGTATAGCTTGAGACCATGTATGTAATTTGGTCCATCTTTCCAGTACAATTAAATATGGATTGATCAATTTTTAATTTATATAGAATTGTCATCAATTTTTAATTTAATATTAAATGTGCATGTCTTTCAAGATTTAAATATATATCAATTGAACTAATTACATATATATAAATGTTCCACATGGAATTCTTAAACTTTCAAGACTAGAAATTTGATTTCATTTACATTCAACTCCACTTATAGCTTGCATGCTTTATTTGAATTATATGGTTCATTCTTAAGTGAACACTTTCAAATATATATATATATATATATATATATATATATATATATATATATATATATATATATATATATATATATATATATATGATTTCATTTACATTCAACTTGACACAAGTATAGCTCATCATCTAGTTCAAGAATTCTTTGCATGCACATTCAAATGAACATGTGTATTAGATTATATGGAATTAGAAATTAGGTTCATGTATAGCATGATATATGCACAATTTAAATGTATTTAACTTTTACTGACTTTAAAAATGAACATTTAGAGCTTTAAAGAATTCAATATAACTATCATCTATTTCCAATTGCATTTTTATGTTCTACTTTAAAATATATAGCATTAATCTCAAGCATATTTGCATTCAATTTTTTCTATTTCTTGACCTATATATTAAAGACAAATTCATTTGAACTACTTATTTAAATTAATTACATGTACATATCCATCTTTTTAAATTTACAAATAGCAACCATTAGATAGTGGAGTCCAACATTTTGATTTCACAATGTAAAGTTATCTATATGTACAACAAGTGGATTTGAACAAGTTACCATAATTTAAATAAAGGTACTTGTTCCTTGCTAAATAAATAAAACCATAAACTAATTTAATGCACGATGTATTTATAGATGTAGTGTAAGTGAGTTCATCAAACCATAATAATGCACGTATATAACAAACCTAGATTCAATACATAAGTATTCATCAACCATAAGTATGTAACACGTCCAAATGTTCAATACATAAATCATAAAAAATGTCTCCAACATGTAATAAAATGATCTCAAACATGTAATACTATAAAAAAAATCTCAAAGAGAGGGATGTCTGGTATGAATAGAATCATTAGATCTATGGCTCGATCTCTCCCTCAACCTCTCCCTCGATCCATGGCTCGATCTCTCCCTCGACCTCTCCCTCGATCCATGGACCGATCGCTCTGCTGATCCAAGATGTGTGGATCCATGTCCCAATCCAATATCTCTCGATTTGTGTCCTGAGCCTCGTCCCAACCCCTGCATGTGTTTAAGTACATATATATATGTAAAATTATCTAAAAATTTTACAATGTACTTGAGTTCAATGTGTTCAAACTTAAACATCAAGTAATTAGTTTTTTAAAATTAAATTTAAATGTACCTCATTTGCATACTGCATGGGATCGCCATCATGCTCCAAATTTCCAAAGTCTGGGAAATCACCATACTGCTTAAAATTTTCAAGTACACAATTTCAATCAGGAGTTAAACCCCTAGAAGTTTTTAAAATGCATTACATAATTTTTTAGAACACAATTTTAAAAATATATACATGTATTTAAATTATAAATTGAAAGTACCTGTTGTGCCTGCTTGATGGCTCTACCAATGTCACTAAGATCACGAGAATGTAAAGACATCGTATGGGGCTCTGTAGCATGTATAGTATCAGTAGCAAAAAGAAGTCCACTATATGTCCCATGGACAGGATCAGGTGTCGCAGTAGCCTCAACGTGACCTATAACATCCTGACAACTACCTGGACAAGCTAAAGGATCAACAAAAACATGATGTGCATGGGATTCTATAGGATAATGTGGAATATCATGAGTTGCATTTGCCACCCTGTGGCTCATATGTGTATGAGGATATTGTTGTCTAATAAATTCTGATACCCTGTCAAGAGCAATCCCATGGTCCTCACTGATAACTTGATATGATGCTAGTAAATCCAAAATTGAGAGTCTACACGTATTATGCAAAGTTGTGTGGGTCATATGCTTGACATTTCCAAGAGTAGGTAGATCGACACTAATAAATGGATCATATGATGCAGATGTAGCCTCAGTGGGAGGAAGGTTGATCCGTGGGCGTAATAAATATCTATCAACTCAATCAGATGAAATTGATCAATCTGCGTTGTAATAGAGGCAATGTTTTCAAAAATTTGACTCTGAGTGGACCTTGTTGCTGCCTCTCCTGCTACTACCAATTCCAATTTTTTTGGTAAAACCAAAAGGTTTGGGCCAACTAATGCCCTCTTGTCCATAGGGGGTGGCAAATTTGAAGGTCTAAACTGTGGTTTGTTTGAAAAATGGCCTTTACCTTGGCCAGCATGCTCAGGATAAGATGTGTAGTCCACCTCTATATGTAAATGAAATTCTGCATATAACTATTTGACAAAATACAATGGCAGCTCATCATTGTGAGGCCATCTATGATGTGTTGCCAACCATCTAGGGTATATGAATGGCACAACAAGAGGATCTTCACATATTGTAACCACATATCCTCTATAAAATGGGAACATGGATAACACATTTTCACCTGAAACTAATTTGGCAACTTCTTTATGTTTCACTGTGCCAGTAACACTCCTGGCAAGAGAAAAATAAAACTGTTCAATGCTGATTTCATCATAAGGATTGTATGATCAAATTGTTTCAATCATCTTAATAATCTCTTGTCTAATAGTGACTAATCTATCTCGATTAGCCAAATTTGGGGAGTTGTGAATTGTTTGCTCTAAACATTTTAGAGCATTGTCTAATCTAGCAATACTATCCTGAAATATATTTGATCTAGTTTGAGCTTCTCGCTCAGAACAAGGGGAATGATGAGATCCCTCATCGGCCATGATATATATAAATAGATAGATATTTGCATATCATTAAAACAAAATTATATAATGAACTAAACAAATTTAAATTGAAATTTTTTCAAAACTAAAAACATATATATTTAAATTAAAGGTAAAATTTTCAAGTTTCAAAACTAGAAAACATTTTTGAATTTAAATGTATCTAATGAGATCTAGTTCAAACTTTATATCTATCAAGCTATGTGAACCTATTAAATCATAGATGCATGTAATATTCAACCAAGAGTAAATATGGAAAAAATATATTTATCCTTTCAACCACTCTATACTAAAATTTTGATCAAAATGAAAAAATACTCTTCATTACAATTGGTCACATATGATCTAGCCTTTCTTTGTAATCAATTATTTTTTAAATCAAACACTAAATAAAAAGGTTAACATTTCCTTAATTTTTCGATCTAACTTAAAACATATTAATGCTCCATTCCACTCCTGCCATATATACTATGTCCATGCATATATGTGTATATGTATGTATGTATGCCATACTATATAATATATATATACATATATGCTGCATGCTATATATTCATATACATACATATATATGCCACATATACTCCATTATACATACATACCACACACAAACATATATATATACATGTATGTTACATACATACATGTACATACACATATATATGCATATACATACATACCCAATACACATATGCATATATAATACATGTACATGCATACACATATATATAATACATACATACTTACACACATACACATATGTGTGCATGTACATACATACATGTACATACATATATATATATATATGCATATACATGCATACATACACACATGTACACATATGTATATATAATACATGTACATACATGCATACATACATATACACATACATATATATATATGCATATACATACATACATGTATCCTTACATGTACATGTACATATATATATATATATACATGTCACATACACACATGTACACACATATGCACACATATATGTGAATGTACATACATACATGTACTAATACATATATATATGCATATACATGCATACATACACACATGTACACATGTCTTATATATATAATACATGTACATACATGCATACATACATACATACACACACACATACATATATATATGTGCATATACATACATACATATACACATGTACACACATACATACATGCAATACACACATACACATACATATGTGCATATACATACATACATGTACATACATATATACATGCATATATACATGTGTATACATACACACATGTACATATGTATAATATATAATACATGTACATGCATGTACATACATGCATATGTGTGCATGTACATATACATACATGTACATACATATATATATGCATGCATACATGCATACACACATGTACACATATGTATATATGTCCACATACATCACATACATACATGTATGTATACACACATACACATACATACACACACACACATGTACACATATGTATATATAATACATGTACATGCATACACACATACACATATATGTGCATGTACACATACACATATATGTGCATGTACACATATACATACATGTACATGTACATATATATATGCATATACATACATACATACACACATGGACACATATGTATATATATAACATACATACATACACACATACATACATACACATAAGAATATAAATCATTCTCATTGGTCTGGGTCATGCTAAGGTTTAGAAAACCACTCCTAGGTGGAAGATTAAGATCCTAAATGACTTGTGGTACAACCAAAATACATCAAAATAAAGATTAAAAATATACTTTCAAATTGGAAAAATTAGAAATACTAGTGACATGAGATTTGAAAATGAAACACTAGTGGACTGGCGAAGGTTAGTTAAGGTGTATAAAGAGATTTCACAACAAATCTCAAAAACCCCAATATAAAAGGACAGAGTAACGAATCAAGATAATATTTAAAGATTTCTAAATTTGAATATTAAACATAAAAAAGGGTAGATTTAAAAAACCCTAATAGGAAGAAGAAACCCTAAAATTAAACCAAGTCAAGTAGGATCAATCAAGTTCATAAAAACATGAAGGAAAATAGGTTTTCATTAGAGATAGCCTAGGCGATTTAAAGGAATATATAATCAATTGAAAGCAAAAACCAGTTACCTAATTTAACTAATTTTATAAATGTAGTAGTAATATGATAAATGTACAAGTGTTTTAGAAAATATAAATGTGACAATCAGGTTACTTAGCTCTATGGCCAAAGAATGAATGGTAATGAAGAATATTTTGGAGTAAGACTTGTGTAGCTCATAAATTAATGCCTCTATCTATGAAGTACCTTGGAGTCTACAATAGATTTATGCTTTGTCAAGGGGTGAGTTTGCATGTTTGGGAAAACAAATTTATGGTCATGGACTCTAGTATTTCATGTTTGGACTCATCCCTATGCATAGTGAGGTTTTTCTCTTCCGCTCACCTAATGAATAGTTGTCTACTTTATTCTTCCTTAAGATTTGGAAAGTAGAAGTATTTGCAAATACCAAGTAAATGGTTGTCATGTTTCATCACAAGGAGAGGATTTCTCTTCTATATCAACTCTAAGAAAATGTGTGTATGTATGTACATGTATTATATATGTATGTGTATGTGTGTATACATACATGTACATGTACATGCATATATATGTGTATGTTTTCATTAGAGATAGCCTAGGCTATTTAAGGGAATATAATCAATCAAACAAAAACCAGTTACCCAACACTTGTATACATTATAGCAAGATAGGACTTAGGATTGCTTCCATTATTCTCATTACAACAATGAAAATCTTTTTCTGATTTTTATCTAGTGATTGGGTAACCTAATGTATAGAGAGGAATGAGAAAAAATGAGAATAAGCAATTACATATTATGATAAAAAATGCAAAGAAAGGAGAGGAATAAGCAATTACAAATTATGATAAAAAATGCAAAGCTTTTTCTGATTTTTATCTAGTGATTGGGTAACCTAATGTATAGAGAGG
>VDFB02347334.1:0-42878 GCA_007258455.2 Sequoia sempervirens
TATTTGAATTATGACTAAAGTCCTGATTGATAAGATGATTGAAAAAAATTTATAGCTTTTAAACAGTATCACTTTTTCTAAATCCGAAACATGCATCACATTCTATGCTTCACATACTATAAGATTCAAAAAAATTGAATTTCATGAAGTATTGACCAAGTTAAGGTGGTTAGACATATGATTTTTTATATTTTTTAAAAGTTGTAATAAAAAAATCATAATTAATTATTCTCTTGGAAACAAAATACAAAAAATATGCATCACATCAGGACATGAGTTCTCTACCTATATCTAAAATCTTAGAAAAACATTTTATCATTTTATTATGGTTAGGGTGGTCGGACAGACACCTACTTCTTACTTTTTCCCTGAAATTTAAGTACTACTGCATTGAAATTTCAAATTTTCACCAAATAGATTTTTGTTTTATTAAAATAAACCTAGTAGTTTACAAATTGCATTCAATTTGCTACAGATTCTATTCTTACAAATTTTTGAAATAATATAGATAACTTATTCAAATTTTTATGTCAAGTTTCTTAACTTTGATTTTTTCTAAATTTTTTGCCACTTAAGGGCTTGTTTTTTCCATGATGATCCTGCACATACCCAAACCAAGTACAACTTACCTTGAGGCACCCCAAAAACACATTTTTTGGGATTCAGAGAAATCCCAAACTATTGACATTTCTGGAAAATCTTCTCTAGATGATCAAAGTGACCATTTCTCGATTTTGAAAATACTATTAAGTCATCTAGATATATTAGAATGATTAGGTTAATTAAAACCTTGAAGGAAATATCCATTACTCACTAAAAGTTCATACCAACATTTGACAAGCCAAATAAAATTTTAGCATATGCAAACATCCCCCACTTAGTGGTAAACATTATTTTGTGATGGTTGTTTTCCTTCACATATACCTGGATATACTCTGAACAACTATCAACTAGTGAGAACATTTCAGACCTAGCCACTATCTATAAAAAAATTTCCATTGAAGGAAAAGGGTAATGGTGTTTAAGCGATGCTTTATTTAGATCTTTGAAATCAACGTAGAGTCTAGTATCAGTATTTTTGTTCCAGACAGGTACCAAGTTCAACACCCAGGTGGAATGTTTGATCAAATATATATTATCTTTGACTCAACCAGCTTGGTAAGCTCTTGTGCCATTAATGCTTCAATGTTTGTCCAAAATGACTAGTCTTTGCTTCTGTCGGATAGGTTTAGACCCGTCCTCCAATTCAATGGTATGTTGGATTATACTAGGGTCATAACTTCTAAGGTCATCATAAGTCCAGGCCATAACCCCATCATATTCATAACATAGATCCCTTAGTGTTTCTTTATCTTTAGTCGAAACCTCTTTTCTAACTTTCAACCTTCTACCATTTCTGACATCAAGTTCTTTGTAATCCTTTTAGTCTTCCACGAATCTTTGTTTTTCATTCCTTGCATCTTCACAGTAAAAAAGGTTCTCGAGGGAAATTAATCCTCTCCTAAGCTTATTCTCTTTTAATTGGATGACCTTCCCTTTAGAGAATTTTGTTCCTAAGGTTGGACTATCAGGCATCATTCCTCCCTTTTGTATGAAAGTAGCTATATGGGTATCGTCATCGAAGACCTGCCAATTCTCATTATTGTTTGGAATTGAGGGTCATACGATGACCTGAATAGCAATCCACTTGGTTGACTCGAAAACTAGTTCAAATTGCAACTTGATCAATGCCATTCTGTCAAATATACTATTATGTGAATAGGGAATAACTTGTATGTTGAAGGATTTAAAACCCTCAATTAGGTCACAGACTTGATGTTTGTATGACCTCATTTAGGTATTCATTGTTGATGCTTGACCATGAACCTGACTCAGCACTAGCTCTAAATCTCCATAAAATTGTATTCTCTTTATACCCATTCTTTGTGCAAGGTTTAGGCTCTGAACTAAGGCCTCATATTTAGCATCATTATTCAAACATGAGAACATGAAATGGTAAGATTTGAGTGTCTCAAATCCCATTGGAGAGAGCAAATGAACACCTGCACTGGTGCTGGCCTTACACTTGGCACCGTCAAAGAAAATAGTCCATAGCTGATTATTTGACAGGTCACCAGATTTCTCATGGTCTTTTACTAGTTTCAAAAAAAATTGATTGTCATAAAAAATTACATAAGTGTCAAGCCTAGTTGCATGAAATTTTCTGAAGGGATCATACTCAATGAATTGGTTAAGCAACACTTCTTCTTCATGAGTTCACTCACTTGTATCCTCTTCATCTTCTAGCATTTCAACACAATATTTCTCGTGTTGAGATATAACTGTATGCACAACTTCAAAGCATAGGAACACATTGTCTGCAATATGTTCAGAATGCAATGGCTCCAAAAGAATCTTCATCTTCGCTCCTTGGTTAGTCCTCAAAATCAAATAGGACCAATCGAGCGCCAGATATCCACCAAGTTTGGCGGTGAAATCCCTTGATAAACACATCCCAAAAATAGGCAGAATATCTATTACTACCACTTCCTGGGTGACTATTTGGCTTGGGCAGGAGAAAAGAGTCAAAGAAAAATCCTTTATCCGACCAATGGTTGGGAACCTTTTCCCATCTAGCTACATGATTCCTCTTTCAAGGGGTCCATACTTAAGTTTTAAGGAATCCACCACTTGTTTTGGCATGACAATTGTGCTTGCTCTTGAATCAATCATATTATTATGCAACAATTTATCTCCTATTATAAGCGTTAAAAATAAATGCATGGGCTTTGTTCTAATTACCTCTTTTTTCTTAACACTGCTCTCATTATTTCTATAAGATGTTGCTTTCAGAGTCTAAGGGGGAAGTGTGGATCTATCATTTATGCTCTGATAGTTCAACTAAGTCGCGCCCACCTGCAAGTTTTTCCCTTCCACCTTTAATGCTTCCTGAAGCATGGTTTTCTGCTCAATAATAGATATGGTGTCCCATAATGGTACATTGGCAGGTGTCTTCTTCAATTGCTCCACTACGTTAAGCATCCCAAATGCTTGGGCCTTTGGCTTAAACAGTGGTATCTCTTTTATTTTTTAAAAAGGGTGTTCTATCATGACTGGGGCTAGTGCTTTGTTCACCTCTGTTTCCACTGATGGCACCTTTTGTTGCTATAGAGAAGGTTGGGTGATGGGTGGAAAACCCTATCTCTCTAGGAGGAACAATTGTCATGGCTGTATACATGGCAGGATTTGTTGTACACATTCCCCTGTGAGCCTTCTTTTAGATCCCATGTTGTAATCAAACCATACTAGTGGAATGCCAATCGTCTGAGCTTCGTTTGCATACACTGCATCTTCTCCTTCCAACCATGAGAATAATGCTTGGTCAGGCCCCACATCCACTTCTTGTTCTGAGGGGATCCCTTGTGATTGTGTTGGGAAATGAACATTCTCCATTTTGGATTACCCACATTCATTCTTTTTCAAAGGTGGGCCCTTGCTTTTTGTTCCGCCATCCATTTTAACATATTTTCCTTCGAGAAATTCTGCAAGAAATGATCATCACTGCAGGTGAGGCACCATGTGTTATCCTCTTCTGCTAAATTGTTTTGGCCTGGGATCAATTCTTTGCTTTGACTGCCTTTTATCATTTGAAGTGGCATGGTGACCAGAACTATCTATTTTGTGGATGTCGTCTATTGTTAGCTTCCTACTTGGGAGAAACCTTGGTATGAGTTTTGTTGATAAGGGAGATTGCTTCCGCCATAGGTCTAATCATTCACCTTCATTGGTGTTGCCTACTGCCATTTGATAATGACAAATTCATTAGCAAATGTTTGTACAAGATTCTTCATGTTGTTAATGTCAGTCGTGACTGAACTTGAGCCCGACACGTTGCTTTGCACAAAAGGATATATGTACATACACTGGGGGATGTCTAAAGCCCTGCTTTGCATAGAGGATGTATTTGAACAAGCTCCTTCTTGTATTATTTCAGAGGGTTCCATGAATATAAGCATAGGAGGTTGGGGTGGGAGTTTCCTAGCATCAATCAGAATGTTTTCCACTTGTACCGCCACTTCATAAGCATTGGGCAAGATATCTCCACCCATAGAAGTTATCATAGCTTCAATGTCTGGATTGGATAAAACATGAATGCCCACACCATCATAGCTAGGGGGCGAGCAGTCAGGGGAATCCTCCACTAGGTTTTGTCAAACCTAGTGTTGAAGTCTCTCATGGTTTCTCTAGGATCCCTTGTAATGGTAATTAATTGATGTAATAGTGAAGAACGATCTCCTTTCTCTAAAAAGTGTTCAAAAAAGCATCCTCCGAGCTAGTCCCATGAGCTGATAGAACCGAGACCAAAGATCGATACCAATCTTGGGCCTTTCCTTTAAAAGATGTGGCTAACAACCTTAGAGCAACATTTTCCTTTGCTATATCCTCGAGGTGTTTGGAAGGGGTTTTAAATTCTTCTCTAGAAAACTTTGGGATAGACTTGAGGGCATTAGTAGGTATAGTAGGCCATATATTTGGGGGTGTGGGTGGTTGTAACGGACTACCACTATCCCATGTAATAAAGTTTCTAGGAGAAGGAGGATGTACTTGAGCCATGAGGAAAAAATTTCTATGAATTGAGTATACCGGCAATCTTATTTGGAAATGTAAACCTCTAGGCAAAGTAGATAAGGCTCTTGATAAGGGGCTCTGACTTCTTTCTCTATTACTTCTTATAGGTGATACATAACCTGTAGTTATTCTCCTTCTAGGATTTGAGGTAGGTAACTGGGAGTACTAGAAACGACCTCTCGAGGATGTTGTCGTTTGGACTCTAGGCATGAAATTTCTAGTTTCCTTCTCTAGCCTGATTTAAGAAATATTTCTAACTTCTAATCAGGTGTTTAGAAAAACTTCTGTCCCACTGGGTATGCTAGAAAAGAACTGCTGATAATCAAAGTTTTTGCCTCTATAAAAGTCTTATGGGAAATTCAATGAGTGGGGGACAAATTGCATCTCACTGAATACGTCTGGGTTTTTTTATAGAAATTTGGAACTTCTTTTATGGTTTCGAGATAAGGGAGAAAGAGAAATGTAAATATAAAACAAGAAAGATGATAGGCCAAAGCTTCTACAACCTTTCAAACTTAAACTATTCCTATTATTGATATAAATGACACATAATGCCACAACCCCTCATTGTTGGAAAGAGAAAGAACAATAAAGGCTAACTTCCAGCACAGTGTAGACTTTCAAATCTTTCCGCAGGCAGTATTAATTAAGGTTTGATCAAACATAAAAAATCCTTAGAGTAAAAGAATAATATTTCATAAATTATAAGAACTCTCTCCTAATACAACATAGCATAGAAAAATAACAACTTCAAAGGTAGCAGAAAATTCCAATGACATAGTCCAATTTTTCCCAAAATTGTTATTCTACGACACAAGCATAAAGCATAGAAATCCACTATTTAAACTATCAGAATATAGCTTGGAAGACACAGTGTTTCATTCCAAAATGATAATATAAAGAAAGAAATCTTGAAAAAGGCCATACATGCATAGTCTCAAAAATCCCCTCAATAGTTCGTGCTTTAACTAAAATTGAACTATGAAACAAAGCTTAGATGTCAATCCGACAATAGTTTAAACCTTAATAGATGTAATTTTCCAAAATAAAGTAGTTCTATAACTTGCTTATGAAATATAGTTCATAAACTTTAAGAAAACTAAAAGGAAAACAATTCCTCTTTTTCGAGGAAAAAGTTTTCTCCTGGAAAAATCCTTTTCTGAAAAAAGCATCCTCTTTCTGGTGTCGTCACCTTCTTTTTATAGCCATCAAAGAGAGAAACACCGCCTTGCCCATAAGTAAATGTTGCCAGATGTTGATACCGGATAGCTCGCAATCTGATTTGTAAGCCCTTGGTTAGGCCGCAAAAGACCTTTGCATTAACTTTTCAGCTACTGCATTAATGTTCTTGAGATATTTTGAAGAGAGAGAGCAATATCAAATGCAATCTTAAAAACGATATTTTAGCAATTACTTCTTCTGACTTAATCACATCACCTTGAAACACTGACCAGAAGCTTCTGTCATGAGACAAGCAAAGAGAAACTAGAAAGTTCCGCCAATCCTTAAAAGATATAGTCCTCCTTTGATAGAGAGATGACACGTCACTTGGTCGGGAACTTATGCATTCTAAAGAATGTTTTTGCAGCGAATCTCCGCCATTCTGACACACGTCTTGGGCGCTCCTCTGACAAGAAAAACGATAAAGGAAAAAAAACCGTGCGGCCACCCCGTGGCGCATTGCCCGTCTTCCTTACCGACCTTACCTTACCCCCTAACACTTTTGCAAAATATAAAAGTGAAGCCGAAAACTGGAAGGCTAGGGCAACTGCGAAAAACCTCTTCGCAAGTACCATCCAGAAAGAAGTGGGTGTTAGTGCGGAAGTGGCTGAACTTGAGTGGCCATGTATTTGAAGAGGAAATCAGGGAGAATGGAAGAGTGGCTAGGAATTCTTCAATACCACATAGCACTACCTGACTACAGCTTCATAAACAGATTGCAGATTGCAGTAATTAACTAACTACTGCATGTTCCCAAATGCACTATCTTCCATTGTTCAAATTAAAATACTATTTGGAAAACAATGTAACATCTATGAGAATTACCATAATCGTCATTGAAATACAAATGCCATGTTTGGGGGGCAGAATAGGGTGGTTCTTGATTTGGATTTCTCTAAGTGGCCTTCTGATGCCAAATTTTATTCCTTGGCATCTCCTTCGCTTGATGTAGGAGTCACTTTCTTCTCAGTATCTTTCAAAGTCTATCCTCTATTGCTCCATTCTATAACATTTTTAGTGCACTCTTTTAGCAAAATCTTCACTCGGTTTTCTTTCTGCAGTTCATGATTTTTTTATTTCTCTAGCTTCTTTATTTACTGGTTCTAGAATTCTTTCTGGCCATTTTTTCATTCCTATTATTCTGAATCTGCAGTAACGCCAATATTTTCTCAAAGATAATCCTTTGTTTTCTCTTCTGTATCAGTAATTTGGATCTTCCATACCCATATGTGTGCATTTGGAAGTATAAGTTCAGGATGTCTTCCTTCTTCAAGCCGGAATCTTGTTACAATTTCCTTTATTTCTGACAAAAGATATTATTTTTCTTCTTTATATGCAGGAATTATCATCATAATCCAAGATGTGACAAGCAGACACGCAGCCTTGCTGGGTTGGCTCGTTGTTGTATGAGACAGCTTCTTCCTTGGGCAAGTATTTGTTTTTTTCTTCAAAGAAGCCATCGGTGCTGCCCTCCGTGAAAGAACAATGTAGAAGACTTCGCCGTTCACAGCCGCTTGGCTGCCAAACTTGAGACTGGTTCTTGGGTGTGAAGCCCTCAACACAACCACACACTTCATTCGCATAGCACACTCCATACGCCCCGCAGATATCATAGGAACTGCATTGACCTCCGTGTGTTGACCACATCGGATTCCATTTTTTATCAGGCATCAAGTAGTAAAGGTATAATCTGCCATTCTCATCTAACAGGATATGCCCCACGAGGTTCTGTTCTAGGATGAAAAAGAAGTATATGCTTGAAGGAGAAATTCTCACACAGGACATTTGGATTGTCTTGTCACCTGCCAACTCGTGAATGTTGGTAAAATAATTCGCAGTCCACTCTCCAGTGTACCAATATGGAACACTGTTATTATAGACCATCGCCAGCTGCGTCTTTCCTGGAGACGTATCCATTCCCAAACAGTCTCAGACTTGTTATGGGCGTCCAGCATGATAATGAAATTACCATTGTTCTTTATGACTGGCCGCGATCCTTTCAGGCCACTATCAGTCGACCAAACTGACAGGCCCTTTCCATCAAACAATCTGAGGTGACCATCGCTCGAAAATTGCAGAACGCCGGGCATGTTTCTAACAGGATTGTCTCTGTTAGCCACCCAAACTGTGGTCTTCTCAGAGATTTGTGCATACCAGATGCCAATGTAACAATTGTTCGTTCCTCTCGGACTGAAAATTCCCAATACAAATGTGCCATTCTTTGACATTATGGTCTGCTTTCCAGTGAGAGAAGCCCCCAATACAAGCGTATCTCCAACGTCCACAGCTAGTGAACTGCAAAAATGGGCTGCAATAATCATAGTAATTACTAGGATCAAATACTTCATCGCCATTTCAATAACCACAGCGTTTTTATTTTTTTTAACAATTGGTTCTTCTGTTTCTGGTTTATTTTCAAATTTAAATAGAAATGAAGTAGTCTACGTAACGAAATAAAGAATATGGTCAATGCAGTTGTGTCATTCCGGTTTAAATAGTACACTTTGATCGTAGTAGTAGTGTCATTTTGGTTTAAAGAGCATATTTCAGTTTTGTTTAGATTGTTTATTTAAAATCAAATTAAATGTATCTTATTGAAGAAATTGATGTGATTTTTAGTGAATTATCTAAATTAATGTTGTTGAAGTACGTAAACCACATTAATATGTAAATCTTATTAAAAAAAATTGATCCAATAGTTCAAATCAAGAGTGTGGATATGCGATCAAATACAGAGTAAATTTTACAATGATAACTCCCATTTTCGAAGGGTGCATTCCCTTGTTTCCGTTGGAAGGTCTGTTCGTGACTATGGTGATACCAATTGAAAGAATTACAAAATACACAAATTGCCATTTTTCTAATACAGACATTACAATTGTCTAGAATGCTACATGATTATATAATTTGATCAACTGATTAGAAATCAAAGAATGAATGAGTTATAAATTAATTTATTATATAAAAATCTTAAAAATATCTAAAAACTTGTAGAAACTTATAATGCAACTCCATACATCTAAAGATTTGTAGAAACTTATCATACAACTCCGATTTTGAGGAAATGGGGTGAAAGATTTGTGGTGTCCTCCGCAAGGTAAGCTCATCCGACATCGTCGAGCGCGCAATATCAAAGATTTGACAGCGCGCAGATCCGATTTTGTCAGACGCGCAAGTTTGGTCTTTAATGTTTTTTCTTTGATGAACATGAAATTGTAGGTATTTCGTAAGAAGAACGATTGACAATTCTAGTTCTTGGAAAATAAACAGTCGGCAGGTGGGACATTAAATAAGTACCTGCAAAATAAGGAAGATTGATCTGTACGTGGCTCCCCTACAAGGAATATGAGCCTTAATAAGTACCTGCAGAATAAAGAGTAGGCAGGTGGGATTTATATTTGTTATGTTTAAGGCAAAACTGACCTGGCATGGTTAGGTAATATAAATTTTTCCTGAGAAGTTTCCGGTTATTGAATGGGCATCTACCTCGCCTTCATTAACTTTTCAGGTAAATCTGTGAGAGTCAATTAAGTTGGTACGTTTCATTAACTGGGCAGGAGACTAAATGGAAGTCAATTCTTTTCTGGTGGACGAAAGGGGACCATTCTGATTAACGTGAATACAATCGTTGCATTACTAATTAATGTTATAATCCAACTGGCAAGTATATTTAAAGCGAATTATCAGAAAGCTTGTCTTTCATAAGAAGAATGATGGACAACACTACCTAGTTTTTGAAGAAAGAAAAAGACTGTCTCCAATAAATAAGTGTACTCTCTTAAATGCCAGGTTGATGTTGCAGCCCAGCTAAGTCTTGGGCTGTTAGGCCTAATCTGGGCCGTTGTTTATGCAGTCATCAGATTGCACATTCGACTGTGTTTATTAATTTATTAGAGATAAGAATTCAATGCATTTTTGTATTTTCAATTAATCTGAAATGGTTTTATCTTTTATAAGCATGTTCCTGGAGATCTTACAGGAAAAGTCTATATTTGTACAAATATAAAGCATGTTCCTGGAGATCTTACAGAAAAAGTCTATATTTGTACAAATTCAACAGCCTAAGGAGTCTTCAACGGATGAAAGAGCTGATACATCATTCCAAAAGAAAATGTTGTTCATATTACTGTGGGGGAAAGTTGTATAGCTGTAAAAATTTGTAAAGTGGCTTTGGGACAATGGCAACATAGTGTCAATTTTAGGTTAATGATTATCTTCTTGGATTAACTGGTTCTCAAAGAAAACGACAGCAGATATTTCTGCATAATGAAGTCTTTAAGATGTAGAAAGTTTTCCTGTTGATTAATTGTACTAAATTTCTGTAATTTCTGATTTTCATTAATTGATATTTTTTTTTGGATAGTCTCATTATTAAAACATTTGATTTAATTATAAAATATTTTTATTATAAAAATTTATATTTGTATTTTAAATTTTTTTGTTTGGCTTCATCTTAATTAGTGTTTTAATTTAATAATTAATTAATAAGTAGCATGTTTTTTTAAATTGTTTCCTTATATTATCTTATTATGTCAAGAGCTGCTATAACAGTCATAGCACTACTATAGGTGGAGTGTAATGGCATGAGCCTATTAATATAAATAAATATCTTTTATCTTATCATGTGAAATTACTAGAAACGTTAATCATCTCCATTTTCTTCAACATATTTCAATTTTTGTTTCTAAACTATTTAACTCTTGAGATTTATTTAATTTTAAGGTTCACTAGATAATCATAAAAAATATTGTCATGTGTGCTCCCTTTGTATTAAAATTAGTAGAATTGTTTATAAATATGCATATTTAAATGATATCCTAGAGTAACAATCAAATTCTAGCATGACATCTATCTATGATTCTAGTGGTGTACTTCCAAGTTTGTATATTATATCTTGAATATATCCTAACATTCCACTTACAAGTTTTGTTTCTATCCAAATTGATTGGAGGTTACCATGGCCCTGGCATCCATAGAAATTAATAAATACACACCATATTTAATATTTTAATATAATTACTACTATTTACTATGAAACAAAATTTTAACTAGATTGGTGAGGAGAAAAATGGCACATGCTCTGGTTCCTACACCTGCGGCCATCTCGGCCTGGGCTACATGTTGAAACTGGAGCGTGAATGTTCCTTCTCAGTCCTGGATCGGATTTTTAGTGGCGTTCGGCTTGGGTGGCAGGGGCTTGTTTGCACATTCGGGAGGGCTGAGATTCTTTCCTTTGTGGGCGTTGTCTGTCCACAGCTCTGTAGGCACGTTTTTAGTTTATCTTATCTCTCTTTCGAGCTTTGTTTTGGACTATGTGGTGTGAGCGGAGGTCCTTCTTGGCTAAGGACATTGTTTGGCTATGTGGGATGGAGTTTGTTTGTTGGTTCTGGGGCTTCCCTGGCATGTGACTTTCAGTTTTGTGCACTGGTGAGTGGGGTTGGTGTGTGGTGGCATTTTCCTGTAGGGGTGGTTTGGTGTTTTGAAGTGGTCGAGGTTTGGGGAGTGGTGCGGCTTGGCCTGTGAGGAGTGCACTGGAGTTTCTTCTATTTGTAGGTCTCTGCCTGGTCACGTCGGGTGGTGCTTTGTCCAAGGCCTCTGGTGCTCAATCGTTTCCTAGCGTTTGGGTGCTTCTTTGGCGTGTATTTTTCAAATTGGTCGCTGGTGTGGGAGACGAGTGTCTGGGGTTTGTGTTCAGCTGGATTGGTTGGTCGAAGTTTGCAGTGACCAGGGTTTGGGGTGTGGTGTGTTTTGGAATAGGCTGTCGGCCGGGGCTCTAATGGATCCGATTATTGGGTTGCATGAGGTGTAGAGGAATGCGGTGATGACAGAGGTGGGTGACGGGGTACGATCTTCTGGAGTGGGCTTGTTCAAGATCGGGCTGTTTAGAGTGCAAAAGATCAACGCATGTCTGGAACAGGCCCAAGTGCCTCCAGTGGTGGCGATCCAAGAGGAAGCGGTTGTAGAGGATTAGGAATATTACTGCAAGCATGTGCTGATTTGTAAATTTTTGGGGATGAGGGCCTCACTTCCTTTCCTTGGACCTTGGATTCGAAGGACTTGGAATCTAGAGGCAGATTTTGAGATACTGTTGATTGCAAATAACTTCTTCTTGGTGGATTTCTCATGTATCGTAGATCGCTTTGAGGGTGGCCCGTGCTTTTATAACTAGGTGGGATTTTTCATAAAACCATGGCATGCAGGCTTTATTTCGGCGAAAGAGATATCATCCAAGGTCCCAGTCTAGGTTCGTCTTCCTCGGTTGCTGCACAAATGTTGGAGGGGAGATATTCTGCAGTCTATTGCCATGTCACTAGAAAAACTGATTAGAACCTCTCAGCAGACTCTGGAGAAGCGAATTTTTTCCTATGCACGTATCTATGTGGAGATTGACTTGAGTCGGCCCATGCCTAAATCTATTGATCTGACAGTGGGGTCTAGTTCCTAGACTCAACTACTAGATTATGAAACTTTGTCATTTAGATGTCGTTTATGTCAAGAATATGGTCATCTCCGAAGGAAGTGTCCACATGCCGCTAATGTAGGTAACTTAAGTAGCAGAATGGCCCCATCAAATCTTGGATCTGAAAAGGGTAAAGGGCCCTTGCAAGGGGTGACATTGGATAACGATGGGTTTATGCTGGTTAGACCTCGAAACAGAGGGCGAGGTCAAGAGAGGACTTTTTCGGGATTGACATAATGAGGGGGTTTTTAACAGGTTTGAGGCATTGGATGACTTAGTTCATGAGGAGGGGATTTCTCCTGACATGCAGGTGGAGGGCCCTTTAATTAATACTCATAATCCCAAGCCTATGGTTGTTACTTCTTCGGTTCTTAGCCCTATAGATGCCCATGGGGTAGTGAAGGACTCTTTGATTCCCTCCCCAGATAATGGGCTTCGGGACCCTTGTAGGTTGGCTAGTACTCCTTTGGCCTCTACAATAGTTGGTATTGGCCCTATGAGAGGCTCGGGTTCTAGAAATTATGGAAAGAGTAAAGCTTCGGCTTCTTCCCATATTTTGGGTGTGCAACAAAAGTCTCTAAAAAAGAGTGCACCTGATAAGCACCGAAGGTGGGTAGAAAGAAGGATCAGGAGAAAGTTAATTTGGTAGGTGAGAAGTTGGTTGAATTTGGGTCAGTGAAAACATTGGATACTCACTTCTCTCAACCTTTGCTATGATTGTGCTTTCATGGAATGTGAGGGGTATGAATAGCATCCTTAGACAAAAGGCTAATCGGGATTTGGTTCATGCTCATTCTCTGGATTTGATTTTTCTCCAGGAGACAAAGTTATTTGTAGAAAGTATGATGCAGTGTGTAGCTAAGATGTATAATAGGGGATTTTGTCAGTGTGTGGGTGGGAAGGGGAGATCTAGGGGCCTATCTTGCTTCTAGGATCCTCAACGAATTTCTCTTGTTTAGTGTTTCATTAGTAGTTCCTCCATTTCTCTTGTTGCAATTAGTTTGTAGACGAGGGAAAGAGTTTTTCTTTCCAACATTTATGCTCCAATGGATGTACCTAGTAAGGTTCTCTTGTGGTCTCATATCAATTTTCTAATATCGTTGGACCCCCTCCTTCCTTGGATTATGGCAGGTGATTTCAATGCAATTGTTTCTCTTGGTGAGAAAAAGGGAGGAGTGCCTCATCTAGATACCTCCTCTCACCTTCTTAGAGAGAATTTGGCTCAGCTTAAGCTGGTGGATGTTAGACCTATGAATGAAATGTTTACTTGGAATAATAGGAGGCTTGTGGATGAATCCATCTCTGAAAGATTAGATAGGTTTCTTGTTTCAAGTTTTTGTCTTGGTGACAAGTGGCAGTCAAGCTCACAAATTTTAGATTGGCAGGGGACCATTGGATGATCAAGTTTTTTGCTTGCCTAACTAGTGGCTCTAGAAAATATACTTTTAGATTTCATCTTATGTGGCTCAGGGAGGAGAGTCTTTCTACCTAGTTTCTAGATGGTGGACTAAAGAACGACCAACTTTTGTTACGGCTATGTATTCGTTTGTGAAGAGGCTTCAATACCCAGGAATGCTTGGATTTGATCACCAGGAAAATTTGGGATCATGACCTTGTTGAGGATTTGTGCAAGTTAGAGGAAATTGTGGTTAAATATCTAGAGGAATGGGAGCTTCGTGAGCAATTTTTTTTGGAACTAGAAGGCACGTGTTGACTGGCTTTAGGAAGGGGATAGGAATATCTCCTTTCATAACTTGGTGAAGTCTCGTTGAATGGGTAACATTATTTCCTCTCTTCGCACACCTGAGGGCACTATTCTTTCTTCCTCTTTGTAGATTTCTAGTGAGGTGGTTTGTTTCTTCTCTAACCTATTCTTTAAAGATACCCCACCGACATGTGAGGAAGAAGCCTCTATCTTGACTTGTATCCCTCCTTTGGTGACTATGAACATGAGTACCTCTCTTCTTAAGCCTATTTCTTTGAAGGAGTTAGAAGATGTGGTGTTTTAGTTGAAAAAAGGGAAAGTCCTAGTTCTGATGGGTTTCTGGTAGAGTTCTTTTAGGAATTTTGGTAGGTGATCAGCCTTGACTTGCTGGAGGTTGTGCAAGAGTCCTTAAGGAATAAGTAGATGTTGAGGGCCATGAATGCCATGTTTATTGCTCTTCTCCCAAAATGTGAGGATGTTGATTCTCTGTATCTCTTTAGAACAATTGCTTTATGTAATGTGATGTATAAAATCATTACAAAGCTAATTGCAGAGTGTCTGAAGCCATGGTTGGATTAGTTGATCTTAAATGAGCAAGGTGGATTCATTGCTAGTAGACAAATTCTAGATGGAATAGTTATTGTAGCTGAGACTATTCATTCCATGGCCACTTCAAAGGAAAAGGCCATGTTTATAAAGTTATACATGGCTAAGGCATATGATAGAGTTAATAGGGTTTTCCTACCAAAATCCTAAAATCCTTTGGGTTCAATAGGGAGTGGATTGATTGGGCCATGAGCTGTGTGATGACATTCTCTTTATTTGTTCTCATAAATGGGTAGTCCTTTGATATGTTTGGTGCTTCTAGAGATCTTCGACAGGGGGATCCCTTATCCCCATATCTATTCATTTTGATGGTTGAGGACTTGGGGAGGTTCATAAAGTCAAGGGTTGCGGATGGGCTCATTCAAGGTTGGAGCTGAAGCAACACTCTCCCTTCTCAAACCCATTTTTAGTTTGTGGATGACTCAGCTTTGATGGGAGTGGCTAAGGTGGTTGAAGTGGTTTCTTTTTGACAAATGTTGGATTGTTACTTGGTGGCCTCTCAACAAAGCATCAATGAAAGTAATTCTTGCATTTATTTCTTTAATACTCCTAAGCTTATCCAATAACGTATTGCCAAGATCTTAAGGTTTCAGGTGGGGAAGCTACCCTTCCTTTATCTTGGTATCCCTTTACATGTGTATCTGCTTCCCCAGCATTTTTGACAAGAGGTGATTGATAAATTTTGTGGGCTTGTGAGTCACTGGACTTATAGATGGCTATCTCTGGTTGGTAGAGTTACCATGTTGAAGTCTATGGTGCGGGTCCTACTTATATACAAACTCTCTGTGATGATGGCCCCCACAAGTTTCATCAAATATTTTGAGGGGCTCTATGGGTAGTTTATGTGGTCAAGTAATCTCCTTTCATGGAAGTGGAGCTTAATTAAGTGGGAAGTTGTCTATCGTCCAAAGCAGGATGGTGATCATGAGTTGTCCAGGGTGGATTGGAGTAGGCAAGCCTTGGGGGAAAAGCTATAATGGAGATGGTGTTGACAACAACATCAGACTTGGGTCAAAATCCTTACCTGCAAGTATCATGGGGAGGCGGATGGCATGGAGGTTCCTAGATTTAGTCTCTTGGGGAAAGGCTCTATGATCTACGACACTCTCAAGTGGGGAGTCACATTGGTTAAACAAGGATTGTTTTGGGTCTACAATAGAGGTTTTGATGATCTATTTTGGCATGAATCTTGGGATGGTTTCCCACCTATCCTCTCCTTGCACCCTCATTTGGGGGATTTATGTAGGATTTTTGTGCAGGAAGGCTAGAGCTAAGTGATGGATTTCAAAGCCCCTCAAGCTTTGGGGAAAACTATATCTATCAGTGGAAGGATATGCAGGAGTAGCCCCTGGATGGATCTTTCGACTATAGGAGGGAGTTGTCCTCCATTTTGGCTGATAGAGTCTATTGCTCCCTTCCAGGGCAGGATGTGCTGGCATGGGGTTTGGATCCCAAAGGGAAGTATACTATTGCTTCAAGGTATCATGTTTTATACAAACAACCCTTAGGTAGTGTTGAGGTTCCTTGGTGGAAAAATATTTGGAATAAATTCTCCTAGCCAAAATGGAATTTCTTCTCTTGGTTGGTGGTGTATGGCAAGTACTTGACGTGGGATAACCTCTGTAAGTGGGGCTTCTAGGGTCCCTCATTTTGTTTCCTTTGTTTAAAGGATGTTGAGACTATCCCTCATCTTTTCTTTTAGTGCCCCTTTTCTATGTCTATTTGGAATTTCTGGTGGGGGGCATGGAATTTGTAGTGCAGACATCCTTCTTCACTTGAGGAGTTTTGGTGGAACATTGGGGCCACTTTGGTGAAGACTCCCTTTTTGCACATAGCATGGTCTATTGGCCTTTTGAAAATTTTGTTGGAGCGCAACCATACGATCTTTCTGAATAAGAAGCTCTTGGTGGGTCAGGTTTGGGATCATATTCTTGGGGCCTTGCAAGAGACTTTGTATGATAAATGTGACCTGTTAGTCTAGGTGGATCCTGGAGATACTAGAGTGACTCATAATTTGGGGATTATTGTAGGTGTACTGGAAAGGCCAAGATTGGGTGAGGCAAGTGTTCTAGAGGGAAGGTCTTTGTGAGGGAACTAGATGCTTCCTCCCTCTGGAGTCCTGGAAATCAATACAAATGGGTCGACAAGGTGTAATCTTAGACATGTTGGTGTGGGAGGGGATGGAAGAGATAGCTCTAGGGTGGTTGTGTTCTTTTTAGAGTATAAGGGGCATCACTCTAATAACCGTGTGGAGGCCTTGACAATCCTTTTGGATTTGAGGAAGGTATATGCTTTCAGTTGGAGGAGGATTATTTGTGAGTCATATTCCCAGGTGGTTATAGACTTACTAAATAGTCAACAATTTGATGAGTTTAGTTGGCAGCTAGCAGTGGTGGTTAAATAAATAACCAGTCTTGGGGATTCACTAGATTCTATCACCTTTTCTCATATCCCTCAGGAGTGGAATAAGGTGGTTGATGGTTTGGCCAAATGGGCTTCTAAGAAGAATGGGACTTGGTTGGTGGATGATTGGGATAGTTTACTGAAGGATCTTGCCTAGGATTTGGAGGAGTGGGTTACTAAGGATATGAGATGTTGCATTAATGTTGAGTGATTTCTAATTTGGGGTTTCTTGGTCCTTTTTGGAGTGTTTCTTTTCTTTTTGCTGTGTAATTCTCTTGGTGATTAATAAAGTTTTTACCCTTCTTTTATAAAAAAATTATTTTAATATTTTGATTGATTAGTAATATCTTTTTTATCACAACTAAATAATCATGTAGAAAACTAGTTTAATACTTGTACATAATAGAAGCATTATCTCTATAATATCTAGTGCATTTAATTACATAGTGAATCAATTAAAATAATTAAACAATAGATAAATAAATAAGAAAACATGTAATTGGTAAAAGATGAGGGGAAATGATAAGGGTTATGGATTCTTAATTATATTTATATGAATTATGATAGATGTAACAAAATGTGTCCTTAATATTGGTTTTTTGTTTCAACTATAAAGATGAACTCTTAGAACATTTAATGTCATAAGAAAAACCACATTTTTATAGCTTCATCTATGTGATCTTTCCTTTAATTCTTGTAGATCTCAAATACTCATTTTCTGTTATTTATACTTTCTCTTTGAATAAAATGTGATATTGAGAAGCAACTATAAGACACTAAAGTATGAAACTTGTTTTGATCAAATTCAAACAATATTATAAGTTATATAAGGTTAAAGCCACAATGGATGTGATACAAATAAAAAATATTACTATAGAGTATATTGAGGATTATGCAATAATTATGTTACTTGATAATGATCTTAGATGAGTTTATTAATGACCAATGCATTCATTTATACTGATGTTTAGGGCTTGTCCTTAAATAAACTCCCCTAAAATCCAATTCAAATAGTATTATATGAAAGGTAATAATTAAGTTATGCGAAAAAGTAAAATTAAATAAAGAAGATAATATTTGAGATTGGGGGACAAGACCAAATGCATGATTATGTTTTTGATAAGGTGAGCAAGGTTTTTTAAGGACCAAGAACCTTTTACAGAGCTAAGATAAGGACACTTCCAAATAGTAAAGCCTCAAACTTTTCCAATGTAACATTACCAGTGGAGACATCATAGTAGCACAATATAAACTCTAACAACTCTTGGTCAATAGAAACCAGTAGTGGAAGAACACTCACTAGGACCAATAGCAGTTCTAAGATAAAGACATACTAACAACCTAAACCTAGCACCACAAACAGGAGCAACAAAAAACTTAGGATGGAAACCATTCCTATTGAACGAAGAAAAAACCCACAATACTATAGGGCCAAAAGACTACCTGAAACAACCAGGCCACAAAACACCTGCAATAGATGAAATGCAACAAACCTTCTACTCAATTTAGAAAAAAATGAGCCTAACAGTTTCTTACCAAAAGAGGGTTAAGAATCACAAGTTGCAGTAGAGATACTTACATCAAAAAATTCCAACCAACCAAACACCAACCCCAACACCACCTCAAAAGGATGGGGGTCCCCTCTATAAGAGAGGAGAAGTGGGGACCAAAAATACCAAGGAACCCTCCCTCCAGAGCAATCGCACTCGACCTCAATACGAACTAGCAAAGGAGAGAAGCACTTCCCACCAAATCAACAACCTCCATCTCCACCTCAATAGGAGAGGGATCCACCTTTATAGGAGAAATATTCACCTCTATTGAATACAATGATTGTAGAACATGGTAGCAAGCAAGAACACCTGTAGTATAGGAAACCACCTCCTCCCAAGGCATCCAGTCAGAAGAAGTACAAGGAAGCACAACAACAACTTCCCAACCCACAACATCTTCAGCCCAAAATACTATATGACCAACATATCCTTCCTCACAAAAAGCTCCAACCATCACAAGGTGCAACCAACAAACTAGGGGAACCCCCACAAATAGAAAACCCACATTAAGCCAAGGAGGAACCACACCAAGGCAAGAAAGAAGTAGGCCCAAAACAAGGCAGCTCCAATCCACACCCTAGTAGCAAGAACCAAAGAGAGAGATGAGCAATAGCTTCCTCCCCCAACCAACCACAAGAACTAAACCAACCACTTTTACTAACCAAGAAGCCTTCCTGAAGCACAAACCCCACCACAATGAAATAGTGCAGGGTTTTTGAAACCACCAAAGAGACTTACGAAAAGAACCTGCCACCAAACCCATATACCTAGAAAGATGTGAAAGGGGTTGCAACATCACACACAAAGAGAAGCCAACTCCAAGAACTCTACACAAAGAGAACCTAGAATGGCAAAGCACCCCCAAAAATAGTAGAGCACAAGGAAAAGCAAGAAGGAGAACCTCGACATAAATCCTGGCCCAAACCACCCACCAGTCTAATGAGGAAAAATCCCCACTAATTAAACAAGCCAAACCAATTGAAAGGAAGAAGGAAATAGTAGCAACCAAGCACACCCTGACATAGCTAACCACAACAAAAGGAGAAATTTCCCAAGCCCCTCCCCAAAGCCAAGAGCCAAGTCTAAATCAAACCCAAGCAACCCATACAGGCCACAAGAAATGAACACAACATAGCAGCACCCGTTTCAGCCTAAGAATGACTAGAACACATTAGAAATGAAGCCATACCATTGAAGAATGACATGAAAGTGACAAAATAACCATCCCTTACAAAACTGCGTAGAAGGACACAAGCCAAGAAGTGGTCAAAGAGGAATGCCACTACCAAAAAAATAGGGGACACAAGAAGAGAGAGGGCCATAGGAAAATCTTCAACACCAACACCATTAGAAGAACCAGCACGAAGAGGGTCTGCAAGAAAGACAACCACTGCAACACCCTCGAACCACTAAATAGTAGAGAAAACACCAAAGATGTGCACCCAGAGAAGCACATCAATCACCATGGTAGAAAGAGTATCACCATCCTCATCAATATCAAAAGAACCATGGCACTGCAAAAAACCAAACCCAACAAACCAATGAGCCACAAACAACTCCACAAAACCCATCCACTTAAGCCCCAACTACACCAAAGGGGTAGGATCGCCAACAGTGACCACCAAAGCCTCATCATCGCCGTCAGGATCTACATCCTCACTCTCGTAGATACCTTCATAATTCAAATTTCCATTTTCATGCCCAAGTCTACACCACTCCATCTTAGTTCTACAAAAAAACTATATGCATGATTATGTTGTATAGAAAAAATGATAGTTGTTAGTCAATTCATAACATAATAATAGATAAGGTGAGCTATGATATGGGTGAACCCACAATAGTGGCTTACAATTCAAGTGAGGAAGGAAAACTCACAAAAAACAACCCCAAAGCAAAGAAAGTGATTTTGGGGGTTTGTATGAACCTACTGGTTCGACCGAACGCATTAGGGGTTCGTTCGAACTAGTGTTCGAGCGAACCCCTTTAAATTTTGGCCGCCAAAAAATAAAAAAAAATTCATAGCAAAGGGGGTTCGAGTGAACCCCCTTGAAGAGGTTCACTCGAACCATGGTTCGACCAAACCCTAGTTCGAGTGAACCTCTAGGGGTTTGCTCAAACCCCTAGGGGTTCATTCGAACCCCCCTTTCCCCTCATCCCACTCTTGAGACACAAAAAAAGTCTACTTTTTAATGCTTCAGAGCTCAGGTTGAGGATGAAAATGGAGAAGTCTTCAAAAACCCTTCTGGAATCAGATAGTCCTTGGAACGAGCTATCCAATGAATATAATTTTTATATGTTTTGATTTTACTATGTATTTGTTTTTTTAGTTTTATTAAACATAATTTCTTGATTGAAAATGAAGGTCTCTATTTTGCACATGTGGAAAAATAGTATATTATCAATAAAAAAATTTGAAAAATATGAGGGCACTAGATTTTGAAGTCCTTAATCCAACAAAAGACAAAATTGAATTTCGATATATACAAAAAAAGTTATGCGTTATACGGTCGCGCTATGTCTAAATTTTAATTGGTTTGACTTCGAAACTTTATTAAAGAAAAAATATTCAATGAAAAACTATCTAACCAAGTCGAAGCACTAGATATCGGAGTTAAAAATTAAATTCGAAAGAATTAGAATTTTATCCTTCATGGAAAAAAAGTTATGCGTTATATGGTGTGCATCACTTTTTTAAAATGTTGTTTTTTGAAAAAAACCAATTTTGTGGGAGATGGAAAAAGAAGTGCAATCTGATTCCAAAAATTTTGAATTTTTTTTTTTAGAATCTACAAAAAAGTGTGATGAGACTGTAGTTTGCATCATCTTCAAATTCCTCACAGTTTAGCCACTATAGGTGCCCGAATGTGAAGATTTAGTTAAAAATAATAATTTTATTGTCCAGTTTGGCCAAAAATTGTAAACCACTATTGTGGGATCACCCATATGGATAAATTAGAATTAGTATATAAGCTAATTAAAGGTTGTTTTTTTAATTCAACTTGTGTATAAGAAAATATTGAATTAAATACTAGAATAAAATATTTCATAACAAAATTAAAATATTAAAATGTGCTGTAGAAAAATGGACCCTTGTCATTTTCGTGTTCTTTTAGGTCTTTCTTCACGATGCTTGGTCCATTTTTCTCTGATTTAATGTTACAGTGTGGCTTGAACATTCACATTAGGTCCTTAAAATTTAAATTATGGCATCTTGTGAAGGTGTTGTGAAGTGTTGTAAAACATTTCTACACTTTTCTAGACTCTATTCATTACAATTCTCCTAAATCACCTTTTCATCACTTATCAAGTCCTATTTTAAAGTGTTGTAAAGTCTTGTAACAAGATTTCACGCTTTTCTAGGCTTAATTTCACTATTTACACCTCTTATGCTTTATTTGACCCCTTTATGCCTTATATAAGGCTAAATTAAATGTGATTTTGAATGTAAACCCAACAAACAACATTAAATTGAAGATAATTCTTGACACCCACTTTCAAGTCCAAGGTGGCACCCTTTCGCCATGGGTGGAAAATGAGTCCCTCTTGGCTCAAAAATTCAAAATATTTCAAATTTTCTTTTGAGTTTTTATTTAAAATCACCTTATGTCAACCTATGATGAGGTATCTTTGGGTTACTAAGGCACAAGTTTGTATAAATAAGTTTTTTTACATCCATTTTAACCCCCATTCATCAAATTCACTTATTCACTCATTCTTTCAAGCATTCAAGCACTTTGCATCACTTAATCAAGCATTAATCATGTATTTTGGAACAACCATTGATATATCTTCAAATTTCTTCAACAAGGTTGGTGAGTTTAGGACATTTGCATGGTTTTTATTCATCTTTCCTTGTTCATTTCATTCTATTTCTTCATTAAGGGTTTGATTACCAAAGTGGGATTTGACCAAGGCAAATCCCTATAACCTAACCCTTAACCATTTTTCCCCTTGTGTATGTGTATTTGCAAACTTGTGTATGGAGATTTATCAAGCGATTAGGTGTTGAAAAGTGGTCAAGAGGTCAACAAAGTGCTTCAAGTCAGCTAAAACCTATTTCAAGATTGGAGTCAACATACAGTCCATTTTTTGCATATTTGACTTCGTCAACCTGACAAGCAAACAACCTCAGATCTGGTGCTATAGGATTGGTCCCTAATTTCACAAAATTTTGGGAGAGGAGTGATTCACCATCAGTGACGAATGAGTCCTACCTCAAGGCTAGAAAGTTATATTTTTTTAGATTCCAGATCCCGACACTCAAAAACCAGCTTCTAGAAGTTTTCATTAGAAGTAGGACTAATTTGCCATCAGTGGCAAATGAGTTCCACTGGTGATTTTCAGTGATCTCTACTAGGATTTAGGACACTCTATAATCTTCATCAAACTCCCATTTACACTCTAATTCATCCTTCTTCATTTTTGTTTTGCATTTGTTCATGTTTAGTTCATGTTTTCATATCACATTGTGTTTTCAAACATTGCATTTTTCTTAGGTCTTGCATTCATAATCAGTCAAAAAGTTCACCTAGTTTCATTTATATCATCTCATTTAGTCTAAATAACATCATACACATCTTAATTTGAGTGAACCACATTGATCTTTTTGTGAGGTTTATCTCTCTCCTTTTATGTGAAACATCCTAAGAGTGCAAGAGTTGCCTATAAGCCTCATGCCCAAAAATATATGGTTCATTTTGGTGAAACTACATATTGAACATCATATCATTCTAATCTACATTTATATTTGCATCCTAGGTCTTAATTTCAATGTATTTTGCATTGCTTTTGCATCCTAGGGTTTCTTAAAATTGCATTAGTGAAAGACTCATTTAGATTTCATTTTTGTGTAATAGGGTATGTGCATGATCATGATGGGCCAAAAAGTGGTGATATGATGGGTATGTTTATAGTATGTAGCTAACAACTTTTTTTTTCTCCAAAATTGATGAAACGAAAAGGGTTTCTAAAGAAGATTCTTAGCTTTCCCCCAATATAAATTATGCTTTACTTTGAATTTAATAAATAATTATTATTCATTTTCTATTTGAATTACGACTAAAGCCCCAATTGATAGGTTGATTGAAAAAAATCTATAGCTTTCAAATGGTATCACATTTTTTGAATCTAAAACATGCATCACATTCTATGCTTCACGTACTATAGGATTAAAAAAATGAATTTCATGAAGTTTTGACCAAGTTATGGTGGTTAGACATACGAGTTTTTATATTTTTTAAAATTTGTAATAAAATATTCATAATTAATTATTTACTTGGAAAAAAATTACAAAAAATAATGCATCACATCGGGACATGAGTTGTCTGCTTATATCTAAAATCTTATATAAAAATATTATCATTTTATTGTGGTTAGGGTGATTAGACAGGCACCTACTTCTTATTTTTTCCCTGAAATTTAAGTACTATTGCATTGAAATTTCAAATTTTCACCAAATAGGTTTTTTTATTTTAAAAAAACCCAGTAGTTTAGAAACTACATTCAGTTTTCTATAGATTTTATTCTTACATATTTTTGAAATAATATAGATAACTTATTCAAATTTTTACATCAAGTTTACTAACTCTAATTTTTCTGAATTTTTCGCCACTTAAGGGCATGTTTTCTCCATGATGGTCCTACATATACCCAACATATCATTGAAAAAATTGAAAATATGCATTTGCATCCTTAGTTTTCATCTAAAAAGAATTAGAATCACTTAATAAATTTTGAAAAAACAAAAAAAATATCATACTAGGACTCATTCACCACCCTGGGCGAATCAGTCCACCTACACATTTCATACTGCACTTTCAGGCATTTTATGGGTATTTCCTACATTATAATTTTTTGTAGTTACTTTTTGTTTTGTTTTCCAGAATCTTTGTTTCTTGCATCTTAATTTACTTGCATTCATTGCCATCATGGCATTTTCTTTTAGTAAGTTTTGGAATTCATTAAAATCCTTGGTAGACATGTCCAATTGTGCCTTTGGTTGTGACCCTAATGACCTTGAGATTCCTCATGCTCCAACTCCTTCTGATTGTCCTCCTCGTGATGTAGAAATAATTGGAGAAGACGACAATAGCATGAACAAGTTCTTCAACGAATGTCTTGATAACCTTGAAGCCAATGCAGCCTTTTACCCATCCATGAATGCACCAAGTCTTCCTACTATTGTACCTCCTGATCACTTTGGATACCTACATTCCAAAACTCAAATTGGACCTAAGATCCCTCCATCAAGTGGACCTATTTCCTCTCAAAAAACACATCCTCAACCATTTTATGATCACAAAGTCACAAACACTCCCATTAACCTTGAAGAAACATATGGAAAAGGCTTTACTATCCTAAGTAAACAAGGTTGTGGCACAACATATGAGCATATCATTCACCAACTCCTTGAACAAAAACCAATAGAAGAAAACACAATAGGATTAGGATATCAAGATCCCCCTCATACTAATAACCCTTCTTTTGAATATTGGAGACTTTGAGATGATGGTACAGTGATCTTTGATTCTCCTCCTTACTTGATCATTCTTCTTCCGCATGAACAACCATCATCTGATTCTCATGACAAGGATGCTAG
The DNA here is from genome assembly GCA_007258455.2 of Sequoia sempervirens. Taxonomy (NCBI): domain Eukaryota; kingdom Viridiplantae; phylum Streptophyta; class Pinopsida; order Cupressales; family Cupressaceae; genus Sequoia; species Sequoia sempervirens. Next base: position 25,155 of record VDFB02347334.1, read on the forward strand.
GATCCCCATGGGTCCTCCTCCTCCTTCCATTCATGAGAAAGGATAATCTAGCAAATGAAAACGACCTTACAAATTGAGAAAACTCAAGTGTCCTACTTATCCTCCACCTGAATGTGAAAGGAGACTTCAACTGCTTTTAAATAAAGGCCTTATAATTTTACCACCTATGAAAAGGTTGGTCATCCATCCTAAAGATTCTAACATACCACACTACAAATATCATCATGTTCTTGGACATCGAACTGAAGAATTTCAGACATTGAATGACATATTGAACAAGTATCACTTCACTAACACTGGCTGCTTCTCCATCATCCCTTAAAATAAAATCTTGCTATCATGCCATAGTGGTAGAATTTTTCATTCTCACTATTGCATGATACCTCCCATCACCTCTCTTGGCTCATTCTTGCCTCACATTTGGTTGGGGGCAAGAAGTTGTTAGCCTTATCCTTGTAATGCATTTGTTCTTGTCTCTTAACTATGTTATTTACCTTCCACTTATACTACTTAAGATTGCTAAGCCAATAAAGTTGTTAATGGTTGATTTACATTTTCTTTACTAGTTCCTTTACATGATTGTCTGTGCATATTGTGTTCCCCCATAATGTGTGTTTGATGTTCTCTCTTTTTAAATTTCTTTTATTCGTACCTCTATTCTTCTATATGTTGTGCATTTCCTTTTTCGCTTTTTTTTTGTTTTTTCCTTTTGGGGATGACACAAAGCATTGAGATGTCCTATATCTTTTCCATGTTGACCCAATCAGTCCCATTTCCTTTATATTTTTTCCTTTACTTGTGTTTTTGTTTTGGGGATGAGGCAAGAGATTGAGACCCTAATGTTTCTCTCATGTTGACCCAAAATATTTTTCTTTTTCATTTTTTCTTTTTCTTGTGTTTTCCTTTTGGGGACGATGCAAGGTATTGAGACCACAATGTATCTTCCATGTTGACCCAAAATGGACTTTGTTTTTCTTTTGTTTTCACTCTCTTTGTGTCATTTTTCCAGTTCTATGTGTTTTGGGAAATGATGACAGTTCTGAGCTCTTTGATAAAAACATTGCAGCAACTAACATACTAACCCCAAATCCATAGATCCCTTATGTGTTTGGTGTGTTCCTTTCTGGGGAGCAACTCCCCTAGCTTTTGTTTTCTTTTTAATTTACATGAAGTAGCCTTACTTGGAAACATATGACTTGGCATAGGGGATTTTCAAGTTGGCTCTCATATCTTTTTTTCTTGTTTGCATTTTTCATTTTCTACTTTTAAGTAATTTCTCATAGAATGGTGTGTAGTAATTCTTTTAAAGTGGGTGGCATACATTAGCATTATTCATTTGCAAGTCTTGGTTCTTAGTGTAGCCTTGTCACTTCATATGATGTGTTTTTAACTTTGTGGATGACATTGGGTGTGATTTCCTTCATAAGTGTGATCTATCTTAGCATATTACATTCCTCTTAGTGGTTTGATGTGACACACTGCATCCCCTAAGTTGTGAATATAATATTCTTTGATTAGTCCTCTCTTGGAGACATTATACACAATGTTCCGTAAGTGACAGAACTTGCATGAACTTAACAAGACTCCTTTGAAAATATTTTACATTTCACACATGTTACTTTTTTGCATTTATATACATTATTTCCAGCTTGCATAACACAACTTGCATTCCTATGGTACCCTTTGCATTTGTTCATGGGTTCTAAGCATACGAACCTTTGCTTGTCTCATGAAGCATGAACCAAAATTTTCCTTTGTGGCACCTTGTTAAAGTTATCAGGATGTATAACTTTGATATGGTTGAGCAGGAAGCGCATTCAGCGACATGAATTTCCCCATAGCCACCTTTGTGTTTGTGTGTGCATACCAACTAGCATATGTATCTTACCTTTTAGGTTTTCTCAATTAGTGGACCACCATAAGTTCTATCACCCTAGAGTGAGTATGCATTCTTTTCAAACATCCTAGATCTAATCCACTACTTGTTGGATAAATGATAGAAGCTCAATCCAGTTTACCTTTCACATGTGTTCCTTTGTTCTTATGTTTAGTTTTCCATGGGATCTTCATCTTGGGGGCTTGATCATTCCTCTTGATTGTTGTGATTCCATCTTCCTAGCATAGGTGCATTGGGACCTCTCTCTCAATATACATGGCTACTTTAGTGTGAGTTTGAAGCAAGTTTATCCTCTCACTAAAGTGGGGGCTAAATGTGCCATAGAAAAATGGCCCCTTGGCATTTTCATTATCTTTTAGGTTTTTCTTCACAATGCTTGGTCCATTTTTCTTTGATTTAATGTAGCAATTTGGCTTGAACATTCACATTAGGTCCTTAAAATTCAAGTTATGACATCTTTTCAAGGTGTTGTGAAGTGTTGTAAAATATTTCTACACTTTTCTAGACTCCATTCATTATAATTCACCTAAAAATCACCTTTTCATCACTTATCAAGCCCTATTTTGAAGTGTTGTAAAGTTTTGTAACAAGATTTCATGCTTTTCTAGGCTTAATTTCACAATTTACACCTCTCTTATGCTTTATTTGACCCCTTTATGCCATTATAAGTCTTAATTAAGTGTTTTTTTTAATGTAAACCTAACAAGAAACATTAAATGTAAGATAATTCCTGACACCCACTTTCAATTCCAATGTGGGACCCTTTTGGCATGGGTGGGGAATGAGTCCCTCTTGGCTCAAAATTAAAAATATTTCAAAAAAAAAAATTGGGTTTTTATTTAAAATCACCTTATGTCAACCTGTGATGAGGTATCTTCGGGTTACTAAGGCACAAGTGTGTATAAATAAGTGTTTTTACATCCATTTTAACCCACATTGATCAAGTTCACTTATTCACTCATTCATTCAAGCATTCAAGCACTTTTCATCACTTAATCAAGCATTAATCAAGTATTTTGGAACAACCATTGATATATCTTCAAATTTCTTCAACAAGGTTGGTGAGTTTAGGACATTTGCATGTTGTTTATTCATCTTTTTTTTTAATTTCATTCCAACTCTTCATTAAGGGTTTGATTACCAAAGTGGGATTTTACCAAGGAAAATCCCTATAACCTAACCCTTAACCATTTTTCCCCTTTTGTATGTGTGTTTGCAAACTTATGTATGGAGATTTTTCAGGAAATTAGGTGTTGTAAAGTGGTCAAGAGGTCAATAAAGTGTTTCAAGTCTCCCTATCCTAATTATAGATAATGAGATATACTGATATAGAGATAGATATATAAGGATATATAGATCCCTATCCTTCTCCATCTCTCTATATCACCCTCTATCTATATCCCTCCCTCTCTCCTCCTCTCTCCCTCTCCCTCTTCATAGACCTCTATATTTGTATCTTTTAGTCTCTCTATCTCTATCTATCCATATTTTTTCTTCCATCTCTCCTTCTCAAGTAGATGTCTAATTTGATTATAATTTAATGATAGATGTCTTATTAGAAAAAAATACTCTATGATATAAAACACTAGCATAATACATTTTTTCTCTCTAATTTCTATTTCCTTTGCTATTTTCAAATTAAAGCTCTTCGATGTACTAATTGCACACACATGCGTGATTGATAGTAATTATATTATAAAAAAATACAAAAAAAATATCCATAAAATTGTAAAATAAACATGTGAAAATGCGTGATTGTCATATTTTCTTGCTATTTCCAACTCTTTTTTATTACCTAATTCCTAAAGGAATTTCCTTAGCAGTAAGTAGGGGTAGATTTTCTTATCCATTTCCTCACGGAATTTCCTAAGCATGGCTCAATTTTCTTACAAAACATGTTTAATGCTCTTTGAAATGATTATACAACTTACACCAAGAATAGTTCCCGATAATGCGGCGAACCTTTCGGTGGGATGGTAAAATCTTTTTTTGAGTGGTAAAATAAAACACAAACTTTAGGAAAGACATCTCATCTATATATTCCTCTCATCTTTGGACAATTGGGATAAAATGGTTGATTAAAAGCTAGTATATAGTGTATGTGCAGGATCATGATGGGCCAAAAAGTGGCAATATTATGGGTATTTGTAGGGTATGTGGTTGACGACCTTTTTTTTACCCAAAATTGATGAAACGAAAAGGGTTTTTAGAGGAGCTTCTCAAATTTCCACCAATATAAATTATACTTTAATTTGAATTTAATAAATAATTATTATTTATTTTCTATTAGAATTATGACTAAAGTCTTAATCGATAGGCTGATTGAAAAACATCTATAACTTTAAAATAGTATCACATTTTTTGAATCCGAAACATGCATCACATTCTATGCTTCACATAACATAGGATAAAAAAAAAAAAAAAAATTCATGAAGTTTTGACCAAGTTAAGGTGGTCAGACATACGAGTTTTTATATTTTTAAAAATTTGTAATAAAAAATCATAATTAATTATTTACTTGGAAAAAAATTACAAAAATAATGCATCACATCCAGGAATGAGTCCTGTACTTATATGTAAAATTTTATAAAAAAATATTATCATTTTATTATGGTTAGGGTGGTCAGACAACACCTACTTTTTTTTTGAAATTTAAGTACTCTTTGCATTGAAATTTCAAATTTTCACCAAATAGATTTTATTTATTTTTAAATAAACCTAGTAGTTTAGAAAGTACATTCAATTTTCTACAGATTCTATTCTTACATATTTTTTAAATAATATAGATAACTTATTCAAATTTTTACGTCAAGTTGCCTAACACTGATTTTTCTAAATTTTTTGCCACTTAAGGGACTGTTTTTTCCATGATGATCCTACACATACCCTATATTTTCTCTGTAACTCTTTCTGTCTAAACTTTTAAATCTATCTTTCACTTATTCTGTATTCTTCTATCCCATTTTCTTCTTCTTTCTATACATGCACATCTCCATTTATTTCTTTAATTCTCTATATCACTTTTTTTTTTTTAAATTTTTTACTTTATTCATAATATGACAAATTAAAATTATTTCACTTATTTAAATTTCTCCCTCTTTATATTTGTTATATATCTCTGTCCACTCCTATATACCTAAATCACTCTCCATATCTTTGCACCTCTTTATCTCACTTTTTCTATCTCGATATATTTTAGGGTAAAATGGCTAATTGAAGGTTAGTTTCTCTTTTCTTTAATTACATCTCTCCTTTTTATATTTATTCACTTAATTTTTCTCTCACTCACACATTTTTCTTGCCTCTCACTGAAATCCCCCCTCTTTAAGTCCCTCTCTCTACCTCCTCTAACTCACCCAATCTTCATATGTCTTTCTCTTTCTCTCTTGTTTACCCCCTCTCTATATATACTTCTCTCATTCTCCATTTTATCTATCTCTCTTAGTTGAATCTCTCTCTACCCTTCTCACTCAAACAATGAAAATCTAAAACTATTAAATTTTGTTATAACTTAATAAATAAAATATGATGGTTAAAAGCAAGAAGTTGGGTACATGAAGAGAGGAAGTTGCAGCCAAAAAAAATCTAGCAAAAAACACATACACGTTATTAAAAAAAAATGTATGTGTTATGGTTCTAGTACCCGAGCCTAAAAAAATGTGTATGCACTATAAAACATGTATGTGTTATAATGCGTACACGTTATATAAGTCGTACACATTTTATAATATGTACAAGTCATTTATTTAAAAAAATAAATACCTTTTAGAAATACGTACACGTTTTGTAACACAAAACACATACACATTTTAAAACGCATACACATTTTGTAACAAAAATCACGTACATGTTTTAAAACGATACATGTTTTGTAACACAAAATGCATACACATTTTAAAATGTGTACGTGTTTCTAGAAATTATTTTTTTAAAAATAATCAAGAAAATAAATGCATATTTGTTTTGAAGGATGTACGCATTTTTTTAAAAACGTGTACACATTATTTAAAAAATGAATTCCCAACCCACATGCAGTCTTGGTTTTAGGATTGGGAAAGGATTGGAAATCCAAGCCTTAGCCTTTTACCTGCAACTAAAAAACTAAGGCAGATTGAAGAAGAATGTCCAACTTTGGCATGATAGTTGATGGACCTTTTTTTCTAAATCAATCTGTAAAATTAAAACCCATTAGAGAAAATGATATCTACTTTCCAAATGTATAAATTTTATTAATATTGGATTATGTTTGCTGTTTTTTTATTAATTTCTAAGAAAACTAGTCCTTAATTGAAATATTAGGCTTTTTTTGTTTCTCAATAACTTTTTTTTGGTTAAGTTTTGTGTAAAAAAAATTACATGGCATCAAACTTCAGAAAATTCTCTACACAATGAAAAAAAAGATTCAAAAAATGTTTAGTTTAGGTCCAATTATGTTGTCTGTACACGTTGATTTTTAAAAAAAGAAATTGAGGCCAATAAAAATTCAATAAAAAAAATATTCAACAAAAACTTACAAAAGAAAATTCACATCAATCTTCATGTAATCACTTTGGGGCTACAGAACTTTTGGTTGCCCACGGGTTGAGAAAGCCCAAAAAGGTAAGATACATATGCTAGTTGGTATGCAATCACAAACACAAAGGTGGCTATGGGGAAAAGTCATGCCACTAGTTGGCCTTCATGCTCAACCATATTAAAGTTATACGTCTTGATAACTTTAAGAAGGTGCCACAAAAAAAAATGTCATGAACAAAAAGAAAGGTACCACAAGCATGCAAGTTGTGTTATACAAGGTGCCAAAATATACAGAAATGTAAAATGCAAAAATGTAAAGTGAAAAAATGTAAATATGTTAAGTGTAAAAAGTTTGAAGAAGTGTTGTTCAATTCATGCAAGGTCAGTCACTTAGGGAACATTGTGTCTAATGTCTCCAAAAGAGGACCAATCAAAGAATAGTATATTCACAACTTAGGGGATGCAGTGCATCGCATCAAGCCACCAAGGGGAATGTAATATGCTGAGATAAATCACACTTATGAAGGAAATCACATCCAATGTCATCCACAAAGTGACAAACACATCATATAAAAGACAAGGCTACACTAGGAACCAAGAATTCAAATGAAATAATGGTAATGTATGCCCCCCACTTTAAAGGAATTGCTACACATTGGTCTCTGAGAAATTACATTAAAGTAGAGAAGGAAAGCAAAAAGAAAACAAGACATGAGAGCCATCTTGGAAAGCCCTATGCCAAGTCATATGTTTCAAAGTGAGGTTGTGTCATGTCAAGGAAAAGAAAAAAGCAAAAAATAGGAAGCTGCATCCTAGAAAAGAAAGCACACCAAACACATAAGGGATCTACGTATTTGGGGTCAGTATGTTCATTGCTACAATGTGTTTATGAAAGAGCTTGGAACTGTCATCATTCCCCAAAGCACATAGAACTTGAAGAATGACACAAAGAGAGCGAAAACAAAGGAAAAATAAAGTCTGTTTTGGGTCAACATGGAAGAAACATTGCAGTCTCAATACTTTGCATCTTCCCCAAAAGGAAAATACAAGTGAAACAAAAGAAAATGAAAAGGAGAAAGAAAATGAAAAATATTTTGGGTCAACATGAAGGAGAAATTTCAGTCTCAATTCCTTGCATCATCCCAAAAGGAAAACACAAAACAAAAATGAAAAAGACAAGGACCTTTTGGGTCAACATGGAAGAGACATAGGGCATCTCTATGCTTTGCATCATCCCCAAAAGAAGAACACAAAACAAAAGCAAAAAAGATAAGAACCTTTTGGGTCAACATGGAAGAGACATAGGGCATCTCTTCGCTTTTCGTCATCCCCAAACAGATAACACAAAACAAAAGTGAAAAAGACAATGTATGACATAGAGAAGAATAGAGATACAAATATAAGTGTACGAAGAGAAGGAAACATCAAACACACATTACGAGGGAACACAATACACACAAGGAAAAGGTAAAAGAGAAAATAAAAAAGGCTAGTTAGACGAATGCAAGTCAAACATATATCAAGTCATCCACCTCCCAATCATGTTTAGTGTAATGTGAGGGCAGTTAACTATCCAAAGGAAGAATTGCAAGTGTCGAACCAGGAGTCGTACCAGGTTCTTCTCTTGGTGGAGAGAATTTATCATTTAAGCTCATTGTAATAAATATTTTATATTGTTATGCACTTCTTCATCTATTTTTTCTATCATCGCATCATCATCATCATCATCGTCGTCGTCAAGATTAATGACAACGGAAGGATGAAGGGTGATTTCCAAGGATGGATGTATCAATAGCTATGGTTGTTGGATTGGTTCACTTTGTTGGGATTGTTGCACTAGAGTGTCTTGTGGCAAGCCAGGAGGAGGGTGGTCATCTATTACTTCTTTCAAAGGTAGAGGTTGATTTTCTTTATTTTCTTCCATGTGAGATTGACGAGCAAGGAGACGATGATGACACCTACGTTCCTTGCACCATAGTTTTGTTTAATTATGTTTTGGAGTTGGTGAGGTGTAAGAGTGGATTGAGGCATCATAGGGTCTTCTACTCCGAAGAGGGAAGAACAGAAGAAATTGAAGAGGATGGATCAACCACTTTCTTTTTTACTTTATACACTTGTTTAATAAGAGGAGGCATGACAGGAGTTGTTTCATTTTCCCTTGGTCATTTAAACAGTGGTGGGGAAATGTCTAGGGGTAGTTGTTCATGATGTTGTATGGGTTGCTCAATATCAATCTCAGGTTGAAGCATGGTTTCATCTATGACAAGAGGTGTGGAAGTAGATGGGGATGCATTATGAAGAGACAATTCAACTATCTTTTTTGGCTTTGAATGTTTGCTAGGTTATGAAAAAGAAGTCCTTTCAAGGTGTGATGGGTTCCATGGGTTCAGGCCAAAAGGCTTCTATTGAAAAGTTACCTTTAGATGTTATGGGATTAAAGCCACTATGGTGTATGGTAAATATTTCATTTCCATGTGGAAACTTCAAACACTTGTGAAAAACCAATGGGACAACTTGCATTGAGTGAAGCCAAGGGTGGCCTTATTGCAAATGAAATTGATTAGATTGTGGAATAATTGAAAATGTTACATCCAAAGTTTTAGGTCCTATCTATAAAGGGAGTATGATCGATTGGATTGTAGGGCATGCAAAACAAGTATGTGTCTTAATCCATGCAGTTGGTTTATTATAATCATCTTGATATAGCTCATGTAATACTAGAAAATCCTTTATGATCAAATTCTCACCACAAGTAGGATCTATTAATATCCCATTGGTGGGCTTATTATAGATTCTTCCAGCTATGTAGATAGGACCATCAGGAAGCTTTTGTGGTATGTATTTAGTAGAAAAAGTGATATGAAGAGATTTAGTGGTTTGGCCCTTACGAGGGATAACATCTATCGTAGCCACAAGCTGATTCATAGGACTATCTTTAGTAACAGGTGGAGGTATAGCATGGTTCATTATGTGTATCAATAGTCATTACATCAATGTTTGAAGGTTCACTGGCTTTGAAAAATGAAGTAGTGTGTTTAGGCATAGGATTGGTGAAAATTTGTATGTTTTGGTTAGGGGGTGCAACAACCTTATTGTCTTGATCATTAACACCCACAATGGACAAGTGGCCTGAATCAGTGAGGTCTTGAACTAAATGTTTTAGATGCTTGCAATGTTTAATGTCATGTCCATTCTGGTGATGAAAATAACAATAAGCATTAGGTTTGAAAGTGGGCGATAAGGGCTAATTTGGGTCAAGTGGTCAAACAAGTGGCAAAGTGAGCATGTGTTGTTGAATTAATTGGTTCATTATGTTATGGAGGGTATCGGGTAAGGGAGTAAATTATCTCTTCGGGTCCCCATAGTTATAAGGAACCACTTTTTAATAGCTACCACTTGAGTTTGAGTTGGTTGGGTTGGTTATGGTTGTGAAGGAGGCAGATTGAACTATAAAATTCTCTATTTTGTTTGCAAAAGTTTTGTGTGTTATTTTGGTTTTGATTGCTTTCTTTATATTTTTCAACTCGGTTAGAAGTGAATTTGGAATCATGACTTGAAACTGAGTTATGGTATTCACACAAGGTTGTACATAAATGCATAAATTTAGGGAATTTAATCATTGTTAGTTTATCCTGAAGGTGTGTGTGCAAGTTTTCAATAAAAATATTTTGTAGATGTGTATCAAGAATCCTGACATCAATTTGAGCATACAAGGATTAGTATCATGAGATAAAATCTATTACTTTTTCATCTATGTTTTGTCTACGTCACATTAGATCAACCATTGTCTTTTTAGGTGTCATGTGAACTTGAAAGTGACTAATGAAAGCATCCACCAATTCATTGAATGAACAGATGGAATGATTGGGCAAGTTGGAAAACCATTCTAATGTAGTATCTGTCAAGGTCCTTGGAAATAGTTTGGCTAGCAATTTATCATCAAGGACAAAGTCACTACACAAACCTGTATAAGCATTAACATGGTTGACAAGGTCTCGTTTACCTCTGTATTTCTCAAACTGTGACATTTCTATCCCTTGTGGCATCAGGGTATGTAATATTTCTAAGGATAAGGGGCTGCTATGGACATAATATATGGTTAGAGGGGGTTGACCTTGGCTAATGGTGGAAAGTTTATGTTGCATAGATGAAACAATATTAAGGAGTTGTTTAAGAACAAGATCGTGGTAAGTGGGTTGAGGCAGAAGAGGAAAGGGTGATGGAGTGAGGTGATGTTACGTGAAGTGAAAGGAATACTATGAGTTGTGAAGGTGGTGGATGCGACTTATGATGCCACAAGAGTAGGAAAGCTAGGTGGGATTAGGAAAGAAGTAGTTGCATAATTAACCTATTGCATAGTCGTGTGGACTTGCAGATTGGTATAAGTTGGTATAGATGCTATAGTTGAAGGGGGAGGAACTTAAAGTCCTCCTTGGCTTACAAGAATGTTTGCGGATTGAGTATCAGAAGAGGCATGTTTATTGTAAATATCGTCAATTCTCTTCATCACTTGCAAGCCATCATCACTTTCAATCAAACGATGAAGATTGTCAATGGTAGGTATGGTAGTGGAGGATATGCTTTCAAGTGACAAATATTGTTGTAAATGTGCAAAATCCTCATGAATATTAATGACATTTTCTTGCAGGAGGGAATTTGTTTGGGTTTCAACATTCATTGGATGGAAAGGTGAAGGAATAGAAGTGGTATTGTCACTTCCTAATCCACCATTGTCCACACTAGGAGTAGGATCTTGTGAGATCCCAAGGCCCACAACGAAATTGCTATCATGGGAAGCCATGAGTCTAGAAATTCTTCTCACTAAAGTGTTATCAATGGGGCACTAAACACTCATACAAGTACGAAAAAGGAGAGGTGAATGCAAATGCAAGGTAATCTAAGATGTCTAATATGAAAATAATAGAAATGTTGCTCACTATAATAGAGATCTAACTATAGAAAATAGAAATGCAAGAAAATGCTAGAAAAATGGTAGAAATGTTGTGTAAAAACTACAGAGGGATTGATTCACCCAGGGCAATATGATGTTTCTTTGTGTTTTTTAGAAATTTGAAGATGAATTTAATGCTCTACAGAAGGAAATCAAAGATGCAGAATGCAAAATTTTAGTTTTTTCAATGAGATGCAATGCAAAAATGAAATCTAAATGAAGTTTTCACTAATCCAATAGGAAAAGTCCTAGAATGCAAAAATAAAACAATATCCTAATTGAATGCTAATGCTTATGAAATTAGAAATGTAAAGTGTTTAAAATAAAGGTTCACCAAAATGAACTATAGATATTTTTCTCTTTAGGACTTCTCTAACTCTTCTAGGGTTTTTCACCTAAAAGGAGAGAGGTAGCGCCAAAAATGCTAGCTAGGTTCATTCAAATTATGTTATGTGTGATGTTGTCTAAACTAAATGAAGTAAATTAAATGCAATTGAGTGATCTATATGAGTGAATTTGAATGCAAGGCTAAGATTTAAACTATGTTTGAAAACACATTGTGATATGCAAACAATGAACTAAATGAAGAAAGAATGCAAAAAAAAAGAAATAGGTAGAAACAGAGTGCACCTAGGCAATATTGATGAATCTGGAATGTTGTGGATGTTGGTTGAAATTATTGAATTTTTACAGTGGGACTCATTCGCCCAGGGTGACGAATTAGTCCTCGTACTGGTGAAAAAGTGTTGGAAACTAGTTTCTGACTATTAAGATCCAGAATCTGACAAAATTTAGATTTTTAGTCCTAAGTTGGGACTCATTTTCCATTAGTGGTGAATCAATCCTCTCCCAAATTTCTAAAAAATCAGGAGACAACTCTACAACACCAGATCTAGAAATCACTAATTGTCGAGTTGTTGAAGTTAATTATGCAAGAAATAGACAAAAAACCTTTCGCAAGTATGCAATATGAATGATTTGACGTGAAACACCTAGTTGACTTGTTTACCAATCTTCAACACCAAAAATCTTGTTAAATCTACATACCTAGGTCTGGAAACACACATGCAATAGGGGGAAAATGGTTGAGGGTTCACAAATAGGGGTTTTCCTTGATCAAACCCCACTTTTGGTAATCAAACCCTTAATGAAACAATGAAAGAAAAGAGAATGATAAAATAATAACATAAAATTCCTATCAACTTACCAAACCCTTGATAATGCAAATCTGAAGTAATGTCAATGCATGCTCCAAATTGCTTAAATATTGCTTGAATACTTGAGATGTGAGATGGAATGCTTGAATGAATGAGGAGATGTAAAATGAGCTGAAAATCACATATTTATACATAGTTGTGCCTTAGTTAACTATTCATACCTTATCATAGGGAAACATCAAGTGATTTTGAATAAAAACCCGAAAGAAAATTTTAAAATTTTTGAATTTGGAGCCAAGGAGGACTCATTCACCACCCATGGCGAATGGGTCCCACCTAGGACTTGAAAATATGTGTCAGGAAATATGTTGTATTTAATGTTGTTTGTTGGGACAATATTCAAAAACACACTTAATTAAGACATATGAGGGCATAAAGATTTCAAATAAAGCATGAGAAAGGGATAAATAGTGAAATTGTGCCTAGAAAAGTGTGAAATTTTATTACAGGACTTTACAACACTTCAAAATAGGAATTAATAATGAATACAATGATGATTTTTAAGTGAATTGTATTAAATAGACTCTAGAAGAATGTAGAAATGTTTTACAAAACCTTCACAAAATGTCGTTATTTGAATTTTAGTACCTAAATATGCATGTTCAAGCCATGTCACAACATAAAATCAGAGCAAAATATATCAAATACCATGAAAATGACAAGGGGCCATTTTTCTATGGCACAATCTCTTTTTTTGCAAATTGATATTTATTTAAAGTTTGATATTAGTAGGTAACAAGATGCACTTCGCAATGTCTTGATTTACAATGAATAGTATAGAACAAAATATAAAAGAAAAATTAGATATGAAATAGAGAAAATTATTGTAGGCTTCGACTCAAATATGTAGAATTTTTCAAATGCTAGACATAATTTTTTTTTATTCCCAACCTTGTCAAAGAAATGAAGTTTAATAATATAACTTTTTATTAATAGTATATAGTCTTTGATTGATCAATATATAGGATAATTTTGTTTTCAACTTATAATTATAGTTGTATATGAAAGATGAACATATCATTACAATTTAAAGTATCACAAGAAATGTCTCCTTAGAAAAATTGGACTATATATTTAACATTAATTGAAATTTAGAAGACCACTAGCTATCATAAATTTTAGAGCTTAATTTTTAAAATCAAACTCATGACAACTTACTGTAAAATACATTTAAAATTTCTCAAAAGTAACACCCACTAAGTTGGGTCATCTATTTACATTATTCTAAAAAGCAACATTATCATTACTATCACAATCAATGTCACTTTGATCTGCTTGTTTGTCTATTGTTGCAGAGAATGATTGTAGCACTTTTATTATTTATCAGAATAATTTAATCATTATTTATATAAATTAAAACACATCTTGTACATTATTTCTATATTTAAATGACCTTAATGACAAGTTTTCCAAAGCCACAACTTTCACATATGGACTCAACATAATGTATTTTTTAAAGCACATAAATTTTTGAGAGTATGTTTAACATTATGTTTTTTTTAGCGACAAAATTACATTTAAGAATCCAAGCATTGTATAGAATAATACTAAATAACACAAACTAGATCTAATCTTGGATTATTTGTTAAAGAGTGCACACACTTATTGTAATTCAATCAAGAATAAATATTTAATCAAGTTTCAAAAATCTAAAAGCTTTTAACCTTGGGATTTTTTAGTGCCCATCACCATGTAGTGAGAGATAGCTCAAAGTGAATAGAACCAACATAATAGGCTATAAGAAAATAATTCTCATGCTATTTACAAACATAAACAACAACATTAATAGCTAAATTGACATCTACTTTGTAAAAAGAAATATCAAAGTCATTACAATGTCAAAGGTTTTGAGAAACTTATTCACCCATTTGAATGTCGTGAATTTTCTCATTTATAACAAACATTTAAAAATCATATATAAAAACTCAATATACTCTAAAAACCAAATTAATGGTGAAATTAATATGAATAGTTCTCTAAAAAGATATGTATATTCAAAAATATGACAATAATATAATATTTTAAATCAAATCCCCAACTTATATAAATGCTTACTCACCTTTAAAACTATAAAAATAATATAATATTTTAAATAAAATACACACAATACATTTTAAAACTATTAAATATATGTATTTAAGGTAGGTATACTAACCTATACAGTAACATTCAAGCATAGAAAGCTCGCTTCTTTTTTAAAATGCATTCCTTGTTTATACTATTCTAACTAGCAACAATGTTATTGCTATCGCTATCAGTGTTTCTTTGGTTTGATTCGTTGTCTATTACTACAAAGCTTGGCATCTGTGGACACTAAGGCTCCACCTTCCCCTCCAACATCCTTACCACTTGTTCCATGCTTGGCCTCATCTCCTCCTCACTTTCTATGCATAGCAACCCTACAACACCTGTTCTTCTCACCTCTTCAATATCTGCCTCCGCTGCAATACTTTTGTCCACAATATTAATCTTCTTCCCCTGATAAATTTGAGTTGCAGCCCATGGGGGAAAGTAATACTTACTCGAATCTTGCAAGGTTAAATCTAGATTTTTTTGGTCGGAAATGATTTCCAAGAGCATCATGCCAAAACTATACACATCGACTTTGGGACTTATGGGAAGACCAAAGATCCACTCTGGAGCCAAATACCCTCTCGTTCCTCTTGTTGTGGTCAGAACTTGACTGAAATCTCTACCCAAAACCTTTTCCAACCCAAAGTCTACCAACTTGACTAAAAAATTAGTGTCCAGAAGAATGTTCTCGGGCTTTAGATCACTATGAATGATGCAATCTTTGCACTCCTCATGGAGATCACTTTTGGAATTACTAGTGAATAGTAAGTGTGCAAGTGGAGATATCTAGAGAATGCAAGTGGGTAAGATTAGCTTTTAATCATGGTTAGATTAAATTAATGATGATTAGGCTGATTTGACCTTTTAGGACTTAAATACTTGATTTATTTAATTCAAAAAAGGATGAAGTATGGATTGGATTTAATTAAATAAATGTTTGATTTATTTTATTAAAGGGATGATGTTTGATTTATTTGATTAAAAGGTTGATGATAATGTTTTATTTAATTTTGAATGAATGACCTTAGGAGATGGGAATTAATGAAATTACCTGATAAATGAATGAAGGTGAATTTGATTAATCGATGAATGGAACTAATGAATAATCCCGATTGAATGCACAATGTTAATTTTGCATGTCTACATTTTTCCCCTCTTTGAAGAAATGTACTTGTTGCGTTGGTTCAAAGAATAAACTTTCCGTGATCAAAATTAAAAAACTCTTGATTTTTTGGATGCCCCAATGGAAAGAAGTACACTGGTACATTTCCCCCTCGAGAGATTGAGTGAAAAGATTTGATTTGAGGGTCGATCTCACGATAAAGAGGTTCAAAATGGATGGTTATGGACGATGATGCAAATGAGATTATTTCAAGATGCTTAGAATAACAAATCTATATTATCCTAAACAACTTAAATGATGATATGATATGAGATGGATGAGATTGATGATGCGATATGCTATGATTATGCAAATGTATGATTTATGCAGATTCTTAGACTAATAGATCTATATTATGATGATGATATGAATGCATGATGGATGCATGATGGATGAATCATGGATATAATGGTGATGATGATTAACTATTCATGCTATGATGTTAGTGCAGAAAAAAAAGAAATTAGGTGATGACAAGAGGATCCAACAAGCCAACATTATGAGAGATGATGATGAGAAATGATGATAGATGGATGATTTGCTTATCAAGGATTGGGGTTTTCAAAGGGTCACTTACTTTATGTTTGATAACACGCCTAAGTATGATGCATCAAGGTATAAAGGACCAGGATGGCATTGTACTTAGTGTGATGGACTTTGACTCGACAAATAGATAGGAGTATTCTTGTTCACACTTGACATACAGAAACCTTGCTAGGATGCACTTTAGAAGTTTCAAACATCTCAGACCAAAACACAAAGAGGTATAACCAATCAATGCAATAGTCAACAGGCCATCCAAAACATCCTCTATACATATCTAACAAAGAAATTATCCACCAAGTTATTTTACAAGAACGTCCAACAAGCATAGTAGACAAAAGAATAATGATCGTTGCCCCATTCCAATCTCTCTAAATCCTTCATTCGGATATCATCAAGAGGTCCTTGGAATGAGAGCAATAAGATAAGTCAAAAGAAAAAGATAAAGCACACAAACAAGTTGATGTTCTTCAATACCACTAACCAAAATGGGATGTGTTTTTAAGGATAAGAACCAAAACTTATTGCCAAAAGATAATGCCCATTGTAGGAAGGATACATCCTAGGACATGTTAGTGGATGGAGACACATCATTTCGTTTATCCAAAGTGTTCTTTCTGATAAATAATGCCCCTTGTAGGAAGGATTCATCCTAGGACATGATGTTATCAGATGATTGATATGGGACTGTTTGGATGATGGACTATCGACACAAAGACTTGACCAACTTGTTTGCGTAGTGACTAAGACTTGAGATGTGACACTTTTGAGATTTACTTTTAACCTACTAGACTTGTTTCTAACTGTTTCACCAAAGGTTGAGGATGACAATCAGTTTATTATGAATGGTGTTTATTGCGGGTGTAAGCAAGATGAGGCAGATGGATTTTTTCAAATATTTGAATTTTTTTATGTTTTGCAATGTTTTGAGGTTGTTTTTGGTATTTTTTGAGGTTTTACAAATGTTTTGATTTTCAGTTTTCAATGTTTTTGGTATTTTATGAGATTTTGACCAAGATACTAACCTAAAGACCTATCCTAGGGGTCTCGGGGGTTGATCGACAGATTAGCCTTGCCTACGTTATAAACATAGAGACCACATAGTTCGACTGACAACCTGATTGATTTACAAATGGCGATATACATGATGAGATGTCAGTTTATTATGATGAACTCCTATAGGATTGACCTAAATGTCTCGGGGGATGATTAAAGATCAACCTTGCCTACGTTCAAGCTCAGAGATGACGTAGTTTGACAAGACGACCTTGTTTTTGGTTTTTTTTTGAATGACTTTTTGACCTGTTTTTGGATTTTGATATGTTTTGAATGTTTTTGGATTTTTTGATGTTTTGATGTTTTTGGA